>JAWRVF010001729.1:0-48207 GCA_036785485.1 Physcomitrellopsis africana | reverse complement strand
GCCTCCTGTTACTCCCTCCCCCTTCCTCCGCGCCGGGCAATGGTAACAATGATAACAAGGCAGCAATGCAGAAGGAGAATTCCGACTACAGTGGCCGTGAGCGATTGAGCATTGAGATGATCGACTAGCGTGCGACAAGCACCTCTGCGAAACGGGCAATGGCGGATGTTATGCACCAGACCTCCAATCGCCGCTCCGAAATCTCGACCCAACAAGTAGGGGCAAAATTACAAAAAGTGCACTAAGTCTGCTGCGCATAGCATCAATCGCATTTCAAGCATACATGCCAACCATCAGGGAGGAACCCGCGGCGCCCAATTGTTCCGGCACTGGCAGCGACCCCCAGCTCCTCAGCAAACCAAACCCACAATGAGCCCTCCAATGGGACGGAGAAGCTGCACCAATCACTCTTCAAGCACACATGCCAATTATCAGATGGAATGGCGAAACAAATACGTACTTCCTCCAGTAATCGAAGTGACTGTCAGGCTCCCAACATGCGGACCCGACGATGAAACTTCGAATCCGGAGAAGCAACTGCAGGGGTCACCACATGCACGGGTGCGAGTGCTTATGGGAAGCCAGGAACACGATGCCAATCAGGAGAGAAGAGTCGACGGGACAAGAGAAAGATTCCATCGCGGGGGGAAGACGCGGGGCGGGAGGGACAATGCAGGTTGAGGCGGGCAAAGCGCAGAGCCGATCAGAGACCGGGGAGGCGGGGACGGCGATAGGTGGTGGACGGCGCTGGAGTCTGTCCACGTGGCAGAGCACGTCTGGGGCGCGGCTATAAATACCAGAAGCGGATTGGAGGGGGTCTCTAATTCGGCACCATGGAGCTTGAACTTGTCAAAAGGGCACCGGCAATTGGAGGTTTGGGCTGGGGTGGTGGGCCTGGATTGTTTGTTTCACAGCATCAGGCTATGGTGGTTGGTTGGGAGGTGGCATTATGTAAACACCAACAACTATTGCATGAGTTGTCTGTAGCCCATCTTTGCCAATGGAGGTGACATGCCAGTGCCCATTTGACACTGAAAGCATCCCTGGATCAAGCTTAGAAGAACCCCCTTTCAACATGGCAGGTCCCTTTTCACACCACCTGATCTCTTTTTTTCCCCTTACACCACTTTGAAACAGTTGGCTTGCTTGTTCCCAAGCCTGACTGCACACACACCCCACCCACTAGGCTTTTTTAGCTCTGGCTAGGTAGGAGGTGCATGGAAAGGTGAGCTTATGGGCAGCACAACTCACAAGATAGATGTCAAGAATGGGTTCACATCCAAACTGCCGCTGTACTTGCAATTCATTGTTCTTGGGAAAAATGAATTAGATTGGCCCGCAGCAAACTTGTCCTTTAACACCGCCCCCAGCAATTGCACTCTCAGAGACATTGTGCTGACAAGCTGGTGCGATGGGCGCCAAGGCAGGGGCAATTGTACCACTTCAATCAAAGGTATGCACTGTTTATAGAATCACTATTTCGCAGCCTGGCCCAGAAATAGTGGTGGTGTTCCATTCAAAAGCATTCCAAAGCTGATGAAGATGCAGGTGGCTTGCATCCAGAGATGAGTTCAAAGCTCCTGTGCAGCTGGGAAGATTAAAAGGGAAATGTGCTACTGTGTCCAGGGCTGCCCTCATCCACCTTGGGAACTGCAGGATGGGTTAAATATTAAATATTGAATGAATTTGTACCTGAGAAGACCATCTTATTTTTGGATGATATACTTATGAAGGGCTGCAAAAAAAGAGACAAGGATGAAATCATAGATGCTAAAGGTTATAGAAAGTTTATCAAGCAATATATTGAAGATGTGGCTCAAATATTGGACAAGCTTGAGTTAGTTAATTTGACATTATAAGTGGAAAAATCAAGCTTTGGAGTTGATGAGATTTTAGTAGTGGAGCACATATGGAATAGGTATGATAAAAAATCAAATCTAAAAAAAGTTGATGCTATATCTAGAATGAAGGCATATAAAAATATTATAAAAATTAAAAGATTTTTGGATGCATGTGTAATATATCAAATTTGGATGCTTTATTTTGCACATATCTCAAAGCCATTATATAAAATATTGAGAAAGGATAAGAATTTTATTTCAGAAGATGAACAAGAAATAGCCATGGTAAATGTAAAAAAGATTTTGAAATCACCACTTATTTTTAGATATATAGATTATCTTTGTAGAAGATCAATAGTTGTAATAGTAGATACAAGTCCTATAATAATTGGATGGATTGTTGGCCAAGATGATAAAGAAAGAAAAAGGTTTGTTATAAGATTTGGAGCCAAGATTCTTATAAAAAGGCAAAGAGCTTATCCACAAGTTAAAAGAAAGCTTTGAATAATACTTATTGCTTTAAAAACTAAAAAAAATTATTTGATTGGAGCTAGTATGGTTTTAAAGGTAGATTGTTTATCTTTACTTGGAATAATAATCAAGTGTACTATTCTAGACATTGTAATGTTGAAATAGATAGCTTTTATTAAAATATTAAAATATATTTTAATATATATTATTAATTAAAAAAAATCGATGGCAGACACATTGTCTAGAGCTAAGTATACTTCTAAGGAAGAAATGATGGCATATAAAAAGAATGAATATAAAAAAGAAAAGAGCCATGGATATACATTTGTTATCAATACAGTGGATTTTAGAGATCAGGTTCAAATCTTCTATGAAGATTTATATGAAGAAAAATTGAGAAATATTAGAATTTATTTAAGTATCATGAAGAGGCAAGAAGGTTGGATAGATAAAACCTTTAAATATATCAGACACTAGTTCTATGCTTATTTATTTAAAGATGGATTTTTATAGAAGATGTTATAAAAAGGTGACACAATTTCATTAAGAATAATAAAAGATCATGACACTAGAAATAAGATTTTGAAAGAATTTCACGACACATTCTAAATAGGACATATAGGAGTTTGGAATACTTATACTAAAATCAAAGAAAGATATTGGTGGAAGAGCTTATATAAAGATATAGAAGATTTTATAAATATATGTACAAAGTATCAGCTATAATCTAAGGTCAAACATAGGGATGGATTGTTACGGATGTACTTCAAGTCACCACATCTTAGAATCTTTTATAGTCTTTTAGAATCTTCTATAGTTTTTAAAAATCTTCCATAATCTTTTAAAATCTTTTAAAATCTTCTTCAATCTTCTAGAATTTTTCATAGTTTTTAAAAATCTTTCATAGTCTTCTAGAACCTTTTTTAATCTTTTGTAATCTTTTAGAATGTTTTAGAATCTTATTTAATCTTCTAAAACTTATTTCAATCTTTTAAAATCTTTTTCAATCTTTTAGAATCTTTTAAAATATTCTTAGAAGGTTCAATAAGATTTATGCCTTGTAATATAAATAGGAGGCAAGACCAAAATACACTTTAGTCTTGTCAACACAAGTCTTGGAGTAATTCAAAGTGCTGCCTTGTTTTTTGATATCAATCTAGTTCTTTGTTCTTATCAATTACGTAATTTTTTTGTTCTTATCAACCATTTAATTTTTTATTTTTAAAATTATTTTAATTTTGTAATCTTTTTTTTCTTTCTTTGTTAACTTGCTACCTTACATCCTTAACAGTTTGACAAGACTATCTAAGTAATCATATCAGAGCTTTGATCTCTTAATAGAAAGTGGATTGCCTCTCTTTTTGAAGATACTATTGCATCTTAGAGGAGTGCGGATTATCCTCTTCTAAATTAATATGCTGACTTGTTGCAATTTGATTTTTCTTTGGAAAGAGTAGACTATTCTTTTTCTAAGATATATCACTATATTTTAGAGATTGCGGATTATCTTCTTCTAAATTAATATTTTTTAAAAATATATTTTTTCAATATAAAAAATATTATATTAATGGCTTGTTGATTTTTTTTTTTATCAATATAAAAATAGATCAAGTCATAGGAGATATATCCTTACAAACAAAGAATGGAGTGGTGGCTCTTGTAGATCTTCAAGCTCTTTTGAATATTAAATAAGAAGAAATGGCATTCTTTTGCAATCCAAAAAAAGAACTGTAAATAGAACAAGTATTTGAAGAAATTAAGCAAGAGATTCATAATTTCTAATAAGAGATTATTCAATTGAAAAAAGTAAATAATAGACAAGCTATACATATAATCCTTCTAGAAGCTCCAAGGATTGTCACGAAGGAGCTAAGGGCTAGTATGCCTGATAAATTTAATAAAATAAGATCTAACTTTTGAAGTTTTCTATAATAAATACGGCTTTATTTACAATTATATCCTTCTCATTATTCAAATGGATTCACTCAAGTCACTTTTGTAGGTACCATTTTATTAGAAAGTAATCAATCATGGTTTATTTTATTGTTAGAAAAGAATTATCTAATCCTATGTATTTTAGAGGCTTTTTTAGAAAAATTTATTATTATATTTGGAGATAGTGATTGGAAGAGGGTGGTAGAAAAGAAGATTCAAAACCTGCGACAAGAATAACATTTAGTTGTGATTTATGCAACAGAATTTCAACAACTTATTTGTTATCTTGATTAGAATGATAAGGATTTTATGACTTGATTTCATTATGGCTTAAAAAAAAATGTGAAGAATTTATTGATCACAAATACTAAGAGTTGAAAGCTTAGAAGAATTCATGTCTTAAGCTATTATTTGTAATAATCACCTATTTGAATTACAATAAGTGAAACAATTAATTTTTAGCAATACCTATCAAGGTACATTTGTTATATCTTCAAAAATATTGGAGAAGCCATTAACATATCTTAAATCCATGCAGATTGATGCAGCTCAATTCAAGCCATTAACACTAGTAGAAAAGATTAGATGTTGGTAAGAGAATCTATGTCTATATTATAGAAGACTTAATTACAAGGCAATAAACTGTCCAAACAAGTTTAAAAAATTCAAGGCATGAGGTATAATATTTAAATTAGAGAAGTTGAGAAATAAAGATGTTCAATCATAATAGGAATCTTGTAGTTGGACACCTTCAAATCTAAAGTATTAAAAAAATGTCTCTTCCTAGCTCTGGATCCAATGTCTTCTTTTACACTTCTTGTACATATAAGAACCGTAAAATAAGAGATTTTTGCTAAAGTCCTTCTAAATACTAGTACCTTAGTATGCTTTATGGATAAAGATTTTGTAACTAAATACAACTTAGTACTTATACAAAAGACCTATCTTGCACTTGTTAAAGTCATTGATGGACATAATCTTATATTAAAGGAAGTTATTGAAGAAATCCAACCATTAAATGTAATACTAGAAGATTAAGTATCACGCATTGTTTTTTATTTCATTTGATATCCAACAAATCTTATTGTCATTGGACTTCCTTGATTTGAATTATATAATCGTGATATTGATTGAAATTTGTAAAAGATTTCTTTAAGACTCAAACATCAAAAGAAGAAATAATGTGCTACTTCAATTCTTGGAGCTAAAGCATTTATATAGATATCAAAGAAAGAAGATGCATTTACATTGTATGCTATTCCAATGAAAGATCCAATTAGACAACTAAAGCAAGATATTCCTAATCAATATTATGACCTTGAAGATGTATTTGAAAAGAAGAAAGCAAACATGTTATCAAAATACTATCTTTATGATTATACAATTGAATTACAAGATAGAGCTCAACCTCCATTTGGTTCAATTTATAATCTCTCATAGACAGAGCTTACAGCCTTATAAAAATATATTGATGAAAATCTAGCCAAAATTTTTATTAGACATTCAAAATTGCATGCGAGAGTGCCTATCTTATTTGTGAAGAAGAAAAATGGTTGTTTATATATATATATATATATATATATATATGCGTTGACTATCAAGATTTAAATAAGATAACTATAAAAAATTACTATCTATTATTGTTAATCTTAAGATTATTGGAATAATTAAGACAAGAAAAGATTTTTACAAATACTGATTTGAAAAGCGCCTATAACATAGTTAGGATCAAAAAAAGAGATTAATAAAAGATAGCATTTCATATAAGGTATGGACATTTTGAGTACAATATTATACATTTTGGACTTATGAATGCACCTGTAATTTTTTAAAATATGATGAATGATATCTTATAGGAATACTTAGATGATTTTGTAATCATCTACATGGATGATATCTTAATCTTCTCTAAGAATGAACAAGAATATGAATATTATATACGTATGGTATTGAAAAAACTACTGTAAAGTGGATTGTGTGCCAAATTAGAGAAGTGTTCTTTTCATCAACCATTAATTAAATTTTTGGAATATATTATCTCTAAAAATAGAATTTTTATAGATCCAAAGAAGATATAAGCTGTTATAGAATAAAAACAACAATTATTAGAGATATACAATATTTTTTGAGATTTGTAAATTTTTATAATATCTTCATCAAGGATTATTTTAAGATTGTAGCTCCATTAACACAACTTATAAGCAAGGAAAAATTTATTTGGAATGACAAGACTAAAGAAGCATTCAAGAAGCTAAAAGAATCTTTTATTTTAGCTCCTATACTTATCTACACAGACCTAACAAAACCATTCATTTTGGAAACAAATGCCTCAAATTTTGCACTTGAATATGTGCTCTTTGAAACTGGTGATGATAGTCAACTTCATCTAATAATATTCTACTTTCAAAAAAATTTAATTACAAAAATCAATTACAAGATCTACAACAAAGAACTATTTGCAATTGTTGATGCTTTTGAAGAATGGTGCCATTTGTTGGAGGGGGCTCAACACAAGATTATAATATATATTGATCACAAAAACTTGGAGTATTTCATAAGTGCTTGAGTTTTGAATTGCTGTCAAGTACAATAGAGCATGTCATTATCTCAATTTCATTTTGTGATTACATATTATTTGAAAAAACTTCAAGAGAAACTAGATGCCTTTTCTTGATGGTCATATTTTGCACTAAGGATAGGAGACATTGTATTGGATTGTCAACTAAAATTCCTCCCTATCCACTTTAAGAAAAAAAATAACTACACAACAAGTTCAAAAGGTAGTAGAGATTAATTGTGTGATTACTTTAATATTTCATTAATTAATCAAGTGATTGTAGTTTCAACAATTTAAATTATGCCTTCCAAGCAATGATTATTAGATAATTAGATGATAATAGGTACAGTTGGATGAAAATAATGTTATTAGATGAAAATGATATTATTAGATAAAAATAATATTACTAGATAAAAATAGGTATAATTGGATGATAATAAATATAATTAGATGATAGTAAGCATAATTGGATGATAACAGGCTCAATTTGATGAAGACAGCACTGTTGGATGAAAATAATACTATTAGATGAAAATAAGTATAATTTGATGATAATAGGCGTAATTAGATGATAAAATTGCTATTGAATGAAAACGAAGCTATTGGATGAAAATTGGTATAATTGGATGATAATAGGCATAGTTGAATGATAACATTATTATTAGATGAAAATAATACTATTGGATGAAAATAAATATAATTGGATGAAAATAAGTATAATTAAATGAATTCAATATTATTAGATAAAAATATATGTAATTAGATGATAATAGGTATAATTGGATGATAATATAGATATTAGATGAAAATAGTACTATTGGATGAAAATTGATACAATTAGATGAAGATAAGAATAATTGGATGATAGCACGCATGGCTGGATGAAAATAGTGCTATTGAATGAAAATAGTTCTATTGAATGAAAGTAATACTATTAGATGAAAATAGTGCTATTGGATGTAAACAACAATGTTAGATAAAAACGACGTTGTTGGATGAAAATAATACTATTGGATAAAAATAGGCATAATTGGATGATAATATTGTTATTAGATGAAAATAGGCATAATTGGATGATAATATTGTTGTTAGATGAAAATAGGCATAATTGGATGATAATAGGCACAGTTGGATGGTAACACCACTGTTGGATGAAAATAAAATTATTAGATGAAAATAATACTATTGGATGAAAATTAACATAATCAAATAAAAATAGTTATAATTAGATGATAATAGGTGAAATTAGATGAAAATAGTACTATTAGATGAAAATGATACTTTTGGATGAAAATCGGCGCAGCTCTAGGATAGAGCAGTAACAACAAAAAAAAAACCTCTCAACTTCAAACCCTCATAACTTTTCCATTTCAACTCCAAATTTGATGATTCTTTCACCTAATCTTATTAATTTTTTCTCCCCTATATAATGAATATGTCTAAATAAGAAAATAATTCTACTAACAATGAGCTCCAAGAGGACCAGTAAGGATATAAAATAACAACTAATAACATAAGTTTATAACAAACAAAACAATATAGCTCTTAGTGCCTCAATAGGTTGCCTTTGCCAATGGCTCAAACCAAAGGCATGAGAGATTCTATTAAAATCAATTTAATAATCTAAAGCATTGGTCTATGATTTAGACCAAAAATCTCTATTTTTTTATAATTAATAAATAAATAATATTATATCTTATCAAAACATCAAAAATTAATTAAATAAAATTTTGGTACATAATTTAGGGCTTACATGGTTCAACAAAAATCAATCATGTTGAAGTTGTTTAATTTGTAATTGAAGACATTGAGATTATCTACCTATGCACATACAGCTTTCAAGACAAAAATCCAAAAAGCAATAAAGACACATCCATTTGTAGATAACATTCAATAACATTTAAAAAATGCACTAGTAGAAAAAAAATAATAATTTCAAGTTTGAAGACAGATTGTTATACTTCAAGGATCTCTTATTTGTTTCTCTAAGCCCTACAAGACTTCAAATTCTTCAAGCATGATATTATTAAGGATACAAGAATATTAAACAAGAAATTTGAACTAGATAAAGGTTCCAAGAAGAAACCAACAAGGACTTGAATTAACTAGATGAATACACAAATAATACCAAAAAATGTGAGCTAGAACTCTATGACATGCGTTGTTGAGACTAAAGAACTCTTTTGCCTTAACTCCCATATATATCCTTGTTTAGGATGCTTCTTGAGCAGCTTCCACCAAACTAAGAAGCTTTTAAGTAGCTTCTATTAACTAGGAAGCTTCTCAAACTCCTTCTATCAACTTGGAAGCTTCTTAAGCTCTTTCAACTAACTACAAAACTTCTCGAGCTACTTTCACTAATTAAGAAGATTTTCAACCAACTTTTATTAACTTAAGAACCTCTAGAATGTTCTAGAAGGTTTTGTGAACTTTTAAAATATATGTTCTAAATATCACCCCTTTCTCTAGCAACAAGTTCCAAGAAGAGCTTATATCTTTGAAAATATTTTTATATATATAAAAATTGAAAATATATTATACTAATAAAATTATATTTTTTATTTTCTATTCTTAGATAATAGATTCTATTGGTTCTCAAAAAAATTGCTTATGGCTTTGAACTAGTACATCCATTATTGACATATTCCAATTAAAGATTTCATCTTCATTGCAGCCTTAAGAACATTCTCCGAACAAGATCTCACCCTTAGAAAGATTCACTTTTTCAAGCACAAGCAATATCACTAAAGCTCAAGCTTTGGAATCAAGACTTATGTAATTGGATGTTGCTCCTAATGGCTCTAACTATGGTCATACGTGACATTGAAATGTATTGTCTTTACTTTGCTCAATTAAAGGCTATGAAAACTATACTAATTCATTCAAAATTTGCATAATAAGTGAATCTTTTGAACCTTGCTCTACTAAATCTCTCAACTCTTGAAGATTGGATATGGTGATTAATTAGCTTCTACGACTCTATTCTATCTTATAAGAGATGACTGTATATTGATGAGGGTTTTAGTTTAATTCTTTCTTTCTTATGAATATTCTTCAAATCTAATCTTTATTAAGAAATTATTATTAAACGTGTTTGGATTTATAGAGATAGAGTTGATAAAATTTATATATATTTTGAGGTACATTGGCAAGATTTTTGGCAGGTTTCTATGTGTGCTTATTGATATCATAGTTGTGCCAATAAACAACATATTCCAATTTCTCCTACCTTTGTGATGAATCCAATATCTTTTTTACCTCATATTCTTTATGATTTTTAATTTTGATATTGGGCGATAATCATTATATTCTTTCTAAAATACATGATTCTCTATAAGACTATAAAAGAGAGATATAGAAAATCAAATATACCTTCATGGAAGATGGTAGTTTAAAACAATATGCAACTAGATTGATTTGCTTTTGAATGGAAAATGGTCTTAGCTTTTAATAGTCCAACTTATTATATGGTTGTTTGATCTTGATGTTCCGTCAAAGAAGCCATATTTTATCTTTAATATAAAAAATAAGTAGTTGATTCTTAAGTTTATCTGCAGATGTCTTGTAAGCATGTTAAGTTGCTTATAATTGAAGCTTCAAGGTTGTTTGGTATTGAAATAGATGCTTTCTAAATCCTTCAACTGCTAGATTATTATTCTTTGATATACTCCATAGATCAAGCTTTGGGTAATATCTATAGTTGGAATAAAATAATATTTATTAAATTGAGATATGAACAGTATTATTATATACAAACTTTACTAATAATAGATACAATATCTAATCATCTTATTGATATTTGATGTTATATTATAAATATTGCTCTAAAACTTCATTAACTCGTTCTATTTGGCCGTCAATTTGAAGATGGAAGCTAAAGAAAGTTTAATATCTACCTTAAATATTTCAAAAAGACATCCCTAAAACTTAGATATGAATTGGGGTCCTCAATCGGATATGATATCATCTAAAAGGCCATAATATCAATATATATTCTCAAAAAAGAGCCTTGCTATTTCTTCACTAAAAATAATCTTTTTATAAGGAATGAAATGAGCCATCTTTGTGAGTTGATCAACCACCATAAGGATGCTATCCAATGAATTAGATGGTAGTAAATCTATAATAAAATCTATTGAAATAGAATACTATGACTATCTTAGAATAGGCAAGGGCTATAAGAATCCATAAGGATGATGTCGAGGATTTTTGGACCTTGAATAAATGTCATAAGAGAACACAAAGTTCTTTACAACCTTCCACATTTGAGGCCACTAAAAATCTCAAGAAATAAGTTCCAAGGTCTTGTTAAATCCAAAGTGACCCATAGTTGAGAAGTCATGGCAAGATAGAAGAATGTGCAATTGTATTGGTTCTTTTGGAATATATAAACATTCTTCAAAATATAAAAGATCTTCTTTGAGCTTAAACTTGTTAGCATTTTTATTAAGATAATACTTGATATTAAGAGCCAAAGCATCATTAGTAGTTGTAGTACATATTGTTAAACAACTAGAAGTTAGAAGCCACAACACTTAGCATCAGCAAGGTTGCACACAAAGAGAAGTGCGGAATGAGATAGCTCTCACTTCCAACACCCTTTACTTATAAGTGGAGTTTACATCCAATATGCATAGGCTTCATCTACATTCATCTAAAGCCAGCCGCCACTCGAGACCCTAAACCTAGCCGCCTAACGAGACCCTAAATCCAGCCGCCTGTCAAGACCTTAAACCTAACCGCCTGTCGAGACCCTAGCCGCCACTTAATCTCTAGTTGACTTTTGATTATTAGAAACTTACTATGGATAAACTCTATATTGTAATAATCCAAGTAACTCTTTCTTGAACTTTGCATCTCACCTTGAGCAACTTGAGCAAACTCCTCATCCGTGAGCTTCATCAACTTCAAATTTGCCTCCAAAGGTGTTCCAATGGGCTTACACTCCTCCATGTTGAATCGTTTCAACACTTCTTCAATGTACTTGCTTTGACTCATTGTAATGGTCTTGTTTTCACGATCTCTTATGAACTCCACTCCTAAGCAATAGTGGAGTTCTCCCAAATCACTCATTTCAAATTCTTTTTCTAATATGGCCTTCATCCATTTCAACTTTTTCACATTGTTAGCCAAGATGATTAAATCATCAACGTAAAGGATTACAATCAATAGGAACTCTTGAGATTGCATCACATACATGGAATGATCTGCTTCACTCCTTACAAACCCTTCATTCACAAAGAATGTATCAATCCGTTGGTACCATGCCCTTGGTGATTGCTTGAGTCCATACAATGATTTCTTCAACTTACAAACAAGATGTTGTTTGCCTTCTTCAACATATCCTTGAGGTTGATCCATATAGATGTCTTCTTCCAACTCTCCATTCAAGAAAGCCGTCTTCACATCCATTTGATGCATCTCCAAGTCCATTGCTGCCCCAATTGCCACAATGGTTCTGATAGTGGTGAATTTAGCCACGGGAGCATATGTCTCATTGAAATCAACACCAGCAACTTGTGAATATCCTTTGGCAACTAATCTTGCCTTATATCTCACAACATTGCCCATTGCATCCCTTTTGGTTCTAAATACCCACTTACAACCAATAGAAGATCGATTTGGTGGAAGTTGAGTCAATTCCCATGTTCTATTGTCCATGAGAGATTTGTATTCTTCTTCCATAGCCTTCTCCCACTTCATAGCATCTGTGGACTTCATTGCATCACATAAAGACAATGGATCAGCAAAGAGTGCAACATTGGCATGTTCTTCACTTACTTGAGGAAAAATGTGGTTCTTCCACCATTCACCAAGTGGTCTTCTTTCCCTCATAGGATATCTCCTTTCATTTGAAGAAGATTCACCTTCATGTACTCCAACCACTCTTCCAAGCTTCTTCTTTCTTAAACTTTGTCTTTTCTCACTCAAAGGTTGATACTCCTCATCATCATCATCTTCATTTCCTTCACTGTTGGTCTTAGGAATCAAAGAGACTTTCTTCTCCATCTTCTTTAGCTCTTCACCTTCATTCATGTCTCCACTATCTTCATTGTCTTCATCTTCTTCTTCTTCTTTCTTTGCTAGATTTAAAGATGTGTCCACAAACACACCATTACTCCCACTTGGACACATCTCCAAGTGCTCATAAGCACTCTTATGCTCAATAAATTCAACATCACGACTTTTGATGATCTTCTTGGTATCTAAACACATTAGCCTATATGCCTTCGTACCTTTACAATATCCAACAAATACACATTTCAGACTCTCATTTCAAGCCTAACCCCACAATCCCAAGATCTTGCATAAGCACGATCCAAATGTCCTCTCATGCCACAAACACAAGGTTTCTTCCCACCCAAGCTTCGCCAAGGGAGATTATTGACGTGGACAGACTTGAAGCAAGACCTATTCCTCGCAGATATCGTGATTCACCATACCACTTCAAAACGAAGTATCCAAGATTGAAGATATACTTTCACAGTCTCCATAAATTCTACATTTGCTCTTCAAAGAACTCCATTTCATGGAGCCAGAAGGAAAGTAGACGTCATTTTACAATACCTTGAATCTTCAAGTACTCATCAAAATGTTTTGACAGATACTCACCACCATTATCTGTGCGTAATACCTTGATCTTGCATTCACATTGCTTTTCCACATGTGCCTTAAACTCCTTAAATCTTGGGAAACACTCACTCTTGGCTTTAAGGATAAAAATCCACACCTTTCTTGAAAAATCATCAATAAATATGACAAAGTACCTTGCTCCTCCAATTGATGGTGTCTTCATAGGTCTACAAACATCTGAATGCACAATCTCCAACAACTTACTTGCTCGTGTTGCTACTCCACTTGAAAATGAGGCCCGTTGTTGCTTGCCTTGAATACAACCTTTACAAGCTAGAGTCGTGGCATTGTTGTATGATTGACCAAGATCTAAGCCAATTACCATAGATTTGAGCTCCTTCATGCTTTTGGCATTTAAATGACCAAGGCGTCGATGCCAAATTCCAAACTTGTCTTCATCTTTTGGAAATTCAGCAAATGCTGCTATTTCAACTCCATTCACCTTCTTACAATTGAGAATGTAAAGGTTGCCATCTCTAAAGCCCTTTAAAACATTATCTCCATCCAATGTCTTCACAAAATATCCATTCATATCAAATTGAACCTTACAACCATTTGACACAAGTTTGCTCACCGAAAGAAGATTCTTCTTCATCTTTGGCACATGTAGGACTTCTTTCAATCATCCCCTGTCATCTTTTCATTATTCCATTAATGATAATTCCAATACTGCATTTCACGCCATTGTTCCTAACGTAAACATTTGTTACCTGAATTTCTTCACAAAGTCATAACACTTCAGATGGAGTTTCAAAATATGGGCTTTTCGGTAGCACCAATCAATAACCATCAGACATGGTACCATAGAAGCGTCACTCGCTGGGCTTAACGCAGTCATCTCCTCCAAATTCATCATGTGTATTGGTTAGTATTTTCTATCTTCTTTTTCGCCAGTACTTTCGCAAACAATTGATTTTCCGCAAACGGCGTAAAGCCACGCTATCTCTTCCATCACACAAGTTTATTTGAACAGACTCTTTACCTTGTCTTGAGAAAAGAGCCGAGTTTTCACTTTGATGCACCTTTTCTTTCCTTTTGGTCACTTCATGTGCAAGTCTTGCCGTCACATAGTCCATTGTAAGCTCCTTCAACTTGATGGACTCCAATGTTACTATAAGATAGTTATAAGACTCCGGAAGGCTCATGAGCAAAGTCATGACAATATCACCATCTTCTAAAGGTTTGTCAACAATAGCTAGTTGATTTGCAAGAGCCTTTACCTTGTTGACGTGAGCCATAAGATCTTCACCTTCTTCCATCTTGCAAGTGAAGAATTTCCTCCTTATAAAAAGGATGTTGGACAAGTTCTTGCTCTCATAAATGTTGCAAAGAGTCGCCCTACCGTCCTCGGTAATAGATAATGTAAAACCTATTTCATCCATGCCAAAGTTCTTTTCATTTTTGAAAGTTCTTCTTTCTTTAATGATTCACATGGAGGATCTTCACTTTCATCTACAATGTCCCAAAGGTCCAAAGACGCCAACAAAAGCTCCATTTTCACCTTCCAATGGTAGAAATTGTTGCCTCTAAACTTCTCAATCACTCTCAAACCTTCACCCTCACTAGAAGCCATTTCTAAGAAGTAGTGTATCAAAAAATATTGAGAAAAGGAGTCTCTATGTGCTTAAAATCACTAAAGCAAGTTTGCACTAGCAGAACCCTAATATCCTCTTAAGTAACAAGAGTGATTTCTCACTCAAAGCACTCTTAAATGATCTTCTGTGCTTCTAATCAAGATAATGTGACTCTTACGAATCCCTCAACGCTTCTTTCACTCTTTCAACTCACTATTTAATGAAATACGTATTAATGGAAACAACTCAATAAAGACACTATCAAGGTCTTTCAATATGCTCTCCAACTCACTATCCAAGAAGTTGAGAATCCACAAAGAGATGTAAGATATGTATGATGTTAATATCAGCACCTCCTCATGCCAAATAAGATGTTAAGATCATACAAACTCTAACATTGAAAAATTATAAGACCTATTCAAGACATTTTGAGATAGACTCATAAAACTTCTAAAAACTCACAAAGAAACGCTGAAAGGAGCCCATAACCAAGAAAAGAACTACAAGTTAGAAGCCACAACACTTAGCATCACCAAGGTTGCACACAAAGAGAAGTGCGGAATGAGATAGCTCTCACTTCCAACACCCTTTACTTATAAGTGGAATTTACATCCAATATGCATAGGCTTCATCTACATTCATCTAAAGCCGCCAACACGACCCTAAACCACCCGCCTAACAAGACCCTAAATCCAGCCGCCTGTCAAGACCTTAAACCTAACCGCCTGTCGAGACCCTACCCGCCACTTAATCCCTAGTTGACTTTTGACTATTAGAAACTTACTATGGATAAACTCTATATTGTAATAATCCAAGTAACTCTTTCTTGAACTTTAACACATATCTCATTGAAGAAATTAGAATTAATAGATGTTGATGTAATAATGACACAAAGGCAAAATTGCTTCAGCTTCAACAAAGTTGCATATTATTGATCAAATGCTATTTTTCTTATCCTTGATATAAAATATGATTTCTTTGATAAAGCATTGGACAACCCTTGTTGCTTTCTAGATTGATAAGTGATGACAAAGTTAAATTAAGATAATAACATATTCCATTAAACTTGGTGGCGATTAAGAATCCGGACTGATATAAAATATTTTAAATTCTTATGATTTGTATATATAATTTTGGGCTGTATTTCTCCTTCAAAAAAAAGATGTTATTCTTAAAAAGAATCCATAATAGCAAAAAGCTCTTTATTATTGATTTTATAATTAATTTTGATAACAAAAAATTTTCAAAAATAAAATACAATAGAATAGAGTTTATTATCTATATCCAATTGTAAAAGTATGGCCCTTAGTGCAAAATCCAAAGCATTGGTTTCCATATAAAATACTTTTATAACATCTTGATGTATTAAGATTGAGGTTGTAATAAACGTTGTCTTGATGTCTTGGAATGCCTTCTCTACTTGAGGCCTTTATTTCAACTTATCTTTTTATGCCAATTGAATAAGAAGGATGACAATTTGAGAGTAATTTTTGATGAAGATCCGATATAAATTAACAAATCTAAAAAAATATCATAAATCTCTCATAGTCTTTGGAATAGCTAATTGCGTAACTACCTCTACCTTTTTGGGATCCATTATTAAATCTTCAATAGATACGATGTATTTAAAAAATTCTATCTTTGATTGATGAAATATACATTTTTCTACCTTAACATACAAACCTACATCTTGCAGCTTTTGTAATACTAACTTTATATGTTCCTTGTGTTCTTCCAAATTTTTTGACTAGATCAAGATATCATCAAGATTGATCACCAAGAACTTGTCTAGCTACTCTCAAAAGATATCATACATTAAATGTTAAAAGATAGTGGATGCATTTATTAATTCAAAATTTCTATACCTTATTCAAAATGTGATCTTCTATTTGTTTCTCTCTTTGATCTATACCAAATTATATGCTTGCAAAGATCTATCTTAGTATAAATTTTGGCTTAGCCAAATTATTCTAAAAGTCTTAAAATTATTAATAGTGGATAACAATTCTTTACTATTATCTTATTCAATCTCTGATAATCAACGCACATATGTAAGGAATCATCCTTCTTCTTCATAAAGAATATAGATGCACTTACTAGAAATTTTGAATGTATAATGAAGTTCTTTGTAAGATTTTCATCAATATAATCCTTCAACATCAAAAGCTTGTTTTGAAAAAGATTATAAATTGGGCCAAAAGATGGTTGCATTCTTTTCTAAAGATCTATGGCACAATTATATGGTCGATGTTTCAATAATATATTAGTATTTTTCTTTTGAAAAACATCTTAAAATTTGTTATACTACTTTAGAATACTTGCCAATGAGGTCATATCTTCTTTAATTAAATATGTATTAATAATAAATAATGTATCTTTTTTAGCCAATCGTATAAAAGCCCTTGCTACAACAAATAAAGGCTTATCAATTCATGATATTTTATAAAGTTTTTTTTATAGAAATTTCTATTGAAAATATCATTCTTTATAACTTCTAATCCATAGATAGATTATACTTTTTTAACCAAAAAAGTCTAAGAATAATATGATTTAAAAGAATCCTAATAATATTAAATATAATTTGGCTACTATAATCTTCAAATGATACTTCTGTAGGCATGATTCTATGGATGATATTACTAGAAGATAAGAATTATCTATCTATTACGTCTACATAAATAGGTTTGGATTTTTGTACTAGAAATTTTTTATAAAGCTTAATAAATGCTTCATCTAGAAAACAAATAGTGTCATGTGGCATAATATTTTATTTAGAAATATAATAGATACTTGGCCATAGAGAATTTATTTGCAACTTATTGGCAAGACTTTATTAAGTACTTTGTCTTTAATAAAAAAGACAAATAATGCAACGATATTACAAATAAAAAATTATACTAGTAAAATTTCTCTTGTATTTAAATAGGTCTATATATAAAGTCCTTCTAAGGCATATAAAAGATCCTTAACACCTTTTTATTTATAAATTCACAATTAACCTATTGTTGATAAGTTATATTACCAATAACTTTTTAAGAAAAATCTATAATTCTCTTTCAAAATTCCATCTTTATATCAAAGTTTTGTTATAACTTTATATATCTATTTTTCTACTTTTATAAAGTCTTAGCTTCTAAAGAACCTCTTTAGCTTGTATAAAAGGCTTAAATTGCAATAAAACCTTTCAATAGCTTTTTCACTAGTATGGATATTTTTTTTTTTAAACTTTAGAATTTAATAACTCTTGATATAATATTCAATTTCTATAAAAAAAAAATTTAAAATATAAGTAATATTTTTAATCTTTATTATAAAAAAATATCAATCATAGATTCATTTCCAATCGTCCAATATCTTAAAAACCCTAATAGATGCTTAAAACCCTAGTTCAAAGATACTTGAGCACTATTTTCTTTATATCTCACAAATCCAAAATATTAAAGCTACAAAAATTTTGTATATTATCTTGTGATATAAATATATTCACTTTTAAAAATTTTGAGCTAAAAAATTATCAAATTGTGTAAGATATAGCTCAAAACATAACCATAAGTTAAGCAGGGTCACTTATTGCCCTTTGATTACAAATATTGACTTCAACTTCCAATATCTTCATTATTCTAGCATAGATTTTATTTAACCATATACAAAAAATATAGCCAAAAGATTGTTCTTTCTAATCCTTATTATTAATCTTCAATCGCTTGCTGTATGTACGAGTTATATCCAAAAGAGTGACAGTAGGTACAATTTTGACACTTTAATTTTGATTGCCTATATCTCTTTTATAAAAAGTCTAAATCACACAAATTTTTGCACCAAAACCATACCCAAAAATCCAAACTTGATAATCTTAATCTTTGATATTTAAATCCTCTTAAAAAAAATCCTAATCTTTTATAAGCCCTTAGACAGCCTCCTTGAAGCCTATTAGATATGATTTTTGGTGAATAGGAATAGAGACTTCTATTATCTATCTCCATTCATCCACATGGATGGCCTAACTACTCTTTTTTACACTAAAAATTCTTTTTCAATCCTTTTTCTAATAAGATTTATATAATATGTATTCTAATTATCAAATCAAAGAAGTAAATAAGATTTGAAGGATCACCAATGCCTAACAAAGGTGACTCAAGATATATAAAATTTATTATCAATATAAAATCAACTTCAAAAGTTACTATAAAAAATAAAATAAAATTGTATAAATCTCAAAATAGTTTTTTAAAATAGATTTTTTTTAAATTAACAACCTAATTACATCTTGTAATCAATAAAATCCAATAATATAGCTCTCATTTAACTATATAATAAATTATACATTAAATTTACATGTACAATATTTTTACATGGTAGCTAAACTATAACACAACAACGAATGCCCTTGAATCCAACAAGGCGATTGATTGAAGTTTCTAATGACTAAAATATAATAGAATTGTAAAGCAATGAGAATATTGAGCAGAAAGAGAGGAACTTGAATAGTTTTGTGATGTTAATTTATCCAACCACATTTTTTCTATTATGGCTAAACATCTTTATTTTCTTAAATAATTATACTCCTAGTTTTGGAAATACATTGATTTTGTTTCTTTGGACAATTGCCAATCTTATGGCCTTCCTTGCCACAATACAAATATAGACCTTCTTCTATCCAATGCTTTTTTTTTTTTTGTAGACTAAGAAGTTTAAAATGTACTGCATTAAGTTATATATCTTCTACTTCTGAATGCGAAATCATAATGCTTGTTGATGTAGCAAGAATATATTAGATTGCATGTTGTCTTGCTAAAGCCGATGAATGTTAATCTTAATGATGTTAAATTAATTGATTATCATATTTTATAATTTGGCTAATAGCTTCATTGAGCAATTGTGGATCCAAAAGCAATAATAAAAAATCCTTTATATCATCTCTTGATTCCGGATAGAATTGATTCATTAAGGCTTTTTCATCTCAATTGATATTGTATACCAATTGCTTAAAATTGGATACATAGATTAATATAGAACATATCCTTTGATACAATGTTTGGATATTAGCAATTGTCCAATAAGCCTTGTCATATTTTCTAAATGCTTCTATAAAAACTTCAAAGTTGCTGAAAATTAATGATTTCTTTTCAAATAAGAAAACAAACCATAACAATGCTTATCCTGTAAACAAGATGCCAACCAATCTAATCCTTGATTCTTTTGCCAAACAAGTATCAAGTTGTAGAATAATTATCAATTGAATTTGATTAACAAATCCTCGGAACTTTGAATGTATATCATCATATTTCTCCGGAAGACTAACTTAAGGCTCTTATATTGCTAAACAAATGGATTTCCTTAGTGTAATATAAGTAGTAATGTATCTTCAAGCATAAAGGTTGGAAGTGGATGCAATCTAGTTTGTGGTGTTCTAGAGGTTGTATTATTATGAAGTTTGCAATAATCCCTTCAATCTCCATAGTCCTAGTAGATAAAGTGGTAAGAGTACTTATAATAGCATCTAACTTGGACTCAGAAGATTTGGTCATACTAATGTCTTGACCTCCAAGTACTTCAAAAGAAAGAAGAAATAAATCTATAAGAAGATAATATCAATTTGGAGGAAGATAATCTACAACCTCTAAAATGCTTTAAGACCTTCAAAGAAAGGGATGATCCACTCTCTCATAAAAAAGATAAAGCTCTAATATTGTAATGAAGAAAATATTAATTTAGAGGAGGATAATTTTTAACTTCCAAAGTATTGGTATACCTTCAAGAAAAGGGATAATCTATTTTCTAACAAAAAAGATCCAATTCTAATATTTAAGATGAGTGTAGTTTTGACAAAGTGTCAAGGACATAAGAATATAAAATAAGAGTCTTAAACTAGATAGAGGTTTTAAGAAGAAACTAATAAGGACTTGAATTAACTAAATAAGTATACAAATAGTATCAATAAAAGTGAGCTAGAACTCCAAGACATGCGTTGTTAAGACTAAAAAATTCTTCAATCTCAACTCCTATTTATAATCTTATCTAGGATACTTTTTGAGTGGCTTTCATCAAATTAAGAAGCTTCTTGAGCAACTTCTACCAATTTGAAAGCTTCTCAAGCTCTTTCCACTAACTATGAAGCTTCTCAAGTTACTTTCACCAATTAGGAAGCATTTCAACCAACTTTCACTAATTCAAGAACCTCTACAATGTTCTAAAAGGTTCTGTGAACTTTTGAAGTGTATGTCTTTAATAGACATGACCTTCCAATAGCTAGACATTTTGGCTTCAATAAGACCTTGGAATTAATATCAAAAAATTATTGGTGGCTTCAAATGTGAAAATTGGTAAAAGAATTAATCTAATCATGTAAAATTTTTGCCTGAGTAAAGGTCCCAAGATACCAACCATATGAACTTTTTCAACTACTTTCAATTTCTAAGAATCCATAGTAATTATTATCTATGGATTTTATTACAGACCTCCTGATTTCTAATAGAAAAGTCTCAATTTTTGTGGTAGTAGACTATTTTATTAAGATGGCATATTTCATTCCATACAACAAGATTATTTTTTGAAAAAAAACAACCAAGTTTTTTATTGATAATATTTATTGAATATATGGCCTTTCAAATGACATTATTTTGGATTGAATATTATAATTTTTATCAAATTTTTGGAGAGGACTATTTCAACTTTTGAAGGTCAAGATCAATCTTTTATCAACTTATCATCTTCAAATTGATGGTCAAACAAAATAGGTAAATTAGATCTTGGAATAGTATCTTTGTTGTAATATAAATTATCAACAAGATGATTGGATGGACCTCTTACTATTGATTTAGTTTGCATGTAATAACATCAAACATTCTTTGACAAAGCAAAGTCCACTCTTTTCAAACTATGAATACCATCTTAGAGTAAATCCATTCCAAATTGAAGATGTAAGAAGTCCTACCATAGAAAATCAAGCTACTTATTTAAAGTCCATCTATGAAGAATTAAAATTCCAACTACAATTGGCTGAAGATCAATATAAAGACTATGTAAATAAATATGATAAGAACCAACCAAAGTTCAAAGTAGGAGATCATGTCTGACAACTCTAGCAAAATATACAAACAAATTGACCATTACAAAAATTAGACTACAAAAGACTTGGACCATTTATAATTCTACATCAAGCAAATCTAATAAATTGCTGTCTTGAACTACCAAGTAGCATGCACATTTATCTAATCTTCCATATCTTGCTTTTAAAAATCTATTATAAATCAAATATTATTGGAAGAATTCTTCTACCACCAATCTTAATTGAAATCAATCAAGAGCTTAAATTCAAGATAGATGAAATATTGGATTTATATATAAGACATAGACAATTAGAATACTTCATGCATTAAAAGGGCTATGGAGTTAGCAAAAGAACATAGAAATCTTTAGATAATCTTAGAAATGCACTTGAAAAAGTTTATAAATTCTATCAACAATATTCTAAAAAATCTAAATTCAATTGCAATTAAAAATTTTGTGAACACTAATATCTCTTAGCTTTTAAATGATCTTTTTTTATGAATAGTAGAAAACCAATATAAAAGAGAGAGAACCATGCTAAGACCTTCACTTGTATGTAGTCATTTTCTCTAAGATAGAATAGATCCTGCTAGAAGCTTATTAGTTACCATGTCAAATTTTTACATTTTGAAGGACTTATAGGAATAGAAGTCAAAAGATTCTTTTGTCACACAAGCGGCTAGTAAACTAGTATAATTTTTACAATCTATTAGATTTAAAGAATATAAATAAGGCAAAAAAAGAATATTCTAATGCCAAATAAAACCATATTTGGAGTCTTTGGAAATATGGTCTTATCACAAAAATCTTAATTCAAGTACTTGAGCTCTAATAATATTCCTTGACGTTAAAAAAATAACTTTAGATGGAGTAGAAATTATGTTTAGAGGATATTTTGAAGGTTGCAATAAAGAATAGATTCTTAGATGGAACATTGGTATAATAAAAGTTATTTTTGGAAGCCATCGATGCCACCTCAAGGGTCCTATTAAATCAATAACCAACGAACAAAAGATGAAATATATTGCTTCTTTACTGTAATAAATTTTAGATTTGTTGTATATATGATATGTTCATTAAATCACTTCGACTCATTGTGAAACTGGTAGCTAGAAAAAAAGGTGATATCACAAACATACTTTAAGTCATCACATTCTACAACCTTCCATAATCTTTTAGAATCTTCCATAGTTTTTTAAAATCTTACATAGTCTTCTAAAACCTTCTAGAATCTTCTTTAATCTTCTAAAATCTTTTGTAGTCTTGTAAAATCTTCTAGAACCTTCTTTAGTCTTCCAAAATTTACTTCAATCTTCTAAAATCTTCCTCAACCTTCTAAAATCTTTTAAGATATTCTTAGAAGGTTCAATATGACATAGGCCTTATAATATAAATAGGAGATAAGATTAAGGTACACCTCAATCTTGCCAACACAAGTCTTGGAGCAATTCAAAGTGTTGTTTTTTTTTTTGATATCAATCTAGTTCTTTATTCTTATTAATTATTTAATTTTTTATTCTTGTCAATGATTTGGTTCTTTATTCTTGAAATCATTCTAGTTTTGTAATTTTTTTCTTGTTTCTTTATTAACGTGCTATCTTGCATCCTTGATATAGATTACATCCTATTTATCTATCTACTATATATTTTCAATAGATAATTGATTTGATAGCCATGCCATTAGAAATTTGGAATATAAAATATTTGATATTAACAAGAAAAAAACTATCAAATTATATTGAAGGAAGGATCTTAAAAACCAAGACCATTGAAGCAATATACAAATTTATTCTAAAAGATATCTTTAACAAATATGGGAGTATTGGAAGAATGAAAGCTAATAAAAGAGAATTGGATGTTAATGAAGTACGAGAATTCTTTGATAGGTTTGAGATTCAATTAAAATTGATTACTTCTTATAATCCTAAAGCCAATAATAAAAATGAAAGGGATCATCCTCCTATCATTTATATATTAGTCAAGGCATATAAAAATAGGCCAGTTCAATGGCCTAAATTTCTTCTATTTGTTTTATGGGCTGATAAAACTACTCATAATACTATCACTAGATATATGCCTATAGAATTAATATTAGTATAGAAACCTATAATGTCAGCTAAAAAATCCATCTTACATGAATTTTTTTACCTTGAAAAGATAATATTGATAAAAAAAGATTGTTGGAGCTGTACATTTAATAGTTGAGAAGGTTACCTAAGGACTTATAGATTGCAATTGAAAGGTTGAAAGCAATAAGGTTGAAAAACAAAGAAAGGTTTGACAAAAGTCATAGACTAAGGTCCAAGCCTATTTAGGTTAGAGATTGGATTTTGATTTAAGATAGCAATTTAGAATATCAATATGGGATTACAAAGAAATTTGCAAAGAAATGGTTTAGATCATATGTAATGTTCAAAGTTCATGATAATACCACATATTCATTATATGAGCTATATAGAACTATTATCAAAAATCCAATGGCTAGAAAAAGAATCAAAGCTTTCAAGAGAAGGGATAGATGATTCAAAATAAAAGACCTTGAAATATTTTTATTTCAATATTTGGACCAAGAACAAGAAATTAATGAATTTATAAGTGAATTACAATAATATAAAAGTAATAAAGAGGAATTATAAGTGACACATACTTAGAGATGTGTAGGTTTGGAGAGGGTGGATGTTATATTATAATTACTTATAATATATAAAAATAAATCAAAATATGTAATATTTTCATAACTTCTAATATATATTAGAATAGTTTGTAAAATAATTTAAAAGAGTTGATGTAAGAAACTTTATTTTGATTTGTTTTTCCTAATTTGATGATAGCATTTAAATTAAATGGAATCTACATGTTTAATATGAAGTTTTGAGATGAAATTTGGAGCCTAAAAGATTGAAATTCAAGCTACTATGAGATTCATTTAAAAGGATGAAATTAAGCTATGGAAGGATGAAGGCAAGAAATGGAAGGATGAAAGCAAGGAATAGAGGATTTCATCCCATTGGTCGAACTTCATTCTCATTGATCAATCTTCATATCTAATGGACTTTCAATAAGTTATTTGAGGCATTTTTGAGGATTTGGACAACTTTAAAGAGAGCATTCAAAAAAGACAGAATAAGGGTTATAAAGTTTAGATTTTGAATGACAGTTTATATACAAAAATTAGAAAATTTGAAGTTGAGGTGAAGGAGATATAGCCATTTGAAATTAAGGTACGGATTTAGAATATAATATCATTCTTTTGAAGAAATGAGGAGTTATTCAAAAGCTTTTGGAGATCAAGAAGTGCAATTGGAGAGGTGATTTTAAGATCTATATTTTGTATGAAAGATTTATTATATTTGGAATTCAAAAATAGGAGATCTTGGAAGTTGAAGACAACAAATTCAATTCCAAGGCAATAAATAGACCATTTTATAGATAGTGATGATTTGTGCCAAATCTTAAGCTTCTAGATGAATTTTTGTCTAAATTTTTTTGAAGAGGTGAATTATTATGTTGAAAAGCTACATACCAATTTTCATGGCGTTTAAATATTTATTTTGTGAGATATAAAGAATTTAGTATGTAGGTGTTTATAAATAAGGATTTGAAGCTATTATTAGGATTTTGGCAATATCTAAAGATTGGTAATGAATCAACAATTTAATCTTATTGTGATAGTTTTTAAAAGTATATTAGTACTTTGTGTAAAATCTGAGTACTTGTAGATAGTTTGATTTGAAGATATATGCTGTTGAAATATTAAAAAAAATCCCCTTTGATGTTAATGAAGGATTTAGTGTATTTTGCTATATTTTGGAGATTCTAGAGTACTTGAGACTTATGTACTTAATATAATTATTTCTTTTAAGAACAATTTTATATGAATTTGGAATATTTATTTATCTTAATACTTAATTGAAAAATTAGTGATAACTAAAAGCCTAGTGTTTTTTGAAAGCAAATTCTCTCTATCCCAAAAATGTATTTGATATTACAACTTTGGAAGAGATTTCCGGTGTTTGGTGATACTTTTAGAGGTAGAAATTATTCCTAATGGTGTTCCAAATGTTTTCTTTGAAAGAAGTTATGAAGGCATCAACCATGATCAAATATTAGGGTGGTCCTTTTACCTTGGTATGGGATACTATCAATAGTTGAGAGAACTAATCAATTACCTTCAAAGAGAACAAAGATCAAAATATGTGGCAAATATAATTTGGCACATTTTAGACTTTCTCAACATGTAATCACTACTCCTTGTGGAACTTGTCTTTAAAAGGAGGAATAATGTCACAGATATAAGACTTTTTCTAATAATTATTTATATAATATAAATAGATAGAAGTAAATAAAAATAGATTAATTTGATAATATCTTATAAAAATACTTTTAAAAAACTTCATAGACATGATTTCATCTTTATTCATATTTATAGGTGATTGATAGATTAAAAACTTGGTCAACAAATTAGCCATGTATTACACATATTAGTAGCTTGTAGAACAAATTAATTACATGGCATACATATAAGAAACTTATTTTATAATTTTAATATTTGTCTTGCAAATTGGACATGTATTGGAGGTCTTATAGAACGTCATCACATAGCTTTTAGATAGATAGTATATATAGAAACAAGAATGAAACCTTCTTCATTCTTGTCAATACCTTTTTTTATTCCTAGTCTTGTTTTAAGAATCTCTATTCTTCTTGTCTTTGGCAATAGCCATTCTACTTTAATATTATACTATCTTTGAATGATTTTTTATTCTTTTTAAGCAACACAAGATTATTTTAATATTTTGGTTGTTCATGTTTCATGTCCTTGACACAAATTGATCCAAAAATTTCTTCTTTTTGCCAATATATTTAAAGCATAAATATTAGTTATTCTTAGCTTGTTTTTAAAAATATCTTTAAAAATAATCCATAATAATCTATTATTTAAGATTGAATCAGCATTAAAATAAAATAAAAATAAAAATAAAAAATACTTGATATAAAAAAAGATAAAAATAGATATTATCCTTATTTCAATTTTATTAAGATTTCTTACATAACTAGGTTTATCTTCTATGATTAAAAAATGTAACTTCTACCCATAGGAATTGACTAAGTTCTTATGCCTTATGGCCTCATGGTTTATATTTTTGCAAAAATAAAATGTCACATTTTGGTTAGATTATAAATATAATATTTTAATAAAAGTATCTTAATAAGGTCATTAAGATCTTTTTTATTATAAAATAAAATATTTAATTTTTTACTAAAATTATAAAGAAGGAAATAGAAAAAATATTGTTGTTTAAAAATTACAACTAGATGAGATAGATTGGAAGAAAAATCTCCTACATTTGTTGTTGGCTAGAAAGGTAATTGCATACCTTTTAGCAATTAAAGTGCTTAGACAATAAAAAAGGTTACTAAAAGTTGTGCATCTTTTATTATTAATATTGATAAAGGAAGCAAACATGTATAAGTTTATACCAATTCTTTGATTGTATGAAGTGGCCATGATGTTAATTTATCTTTTTATAAATATTATTAATTGATTGCTTTTTACATAGGAATTTTTAATGCATAATGAAATAAAAAACTAATATGATAAGATGGTAGACCAAGCTTGAAGTTGGATTGGTGCCAGAAGCTTACTATTGATATTAGTGGCTATAGTGCAAATCAAGAATTTTATGTATTCTAGATCCATAAAATTCAATCCTTGAAGCAAATCTTTCACCATAGAATTATTATTGCAACTTATTGCAATTAAGCTATTATCTAGAAGTACTTGCAACATATTTGGGGCCAAAGCATATGAGATTGTTGTCATAGATTAGAGAATTTGTAAATTGTTATAGATAAGAAGTATTGTGTTGATATGAAATACTCAAGATTCTTGTGATCAATATAAATTGTGACTAAAGTTGAAGCTATTTTTAAATAATATTATTATTCTTAGAATAAATCTACAATAATAAGAAGTTCTTTGATGTAGATCTTATAATTAATTGTGGTTGTTGAAAATCCTTTTAAATAAAAGATAATAGAATGAAATTTATTATTTGCATCCATTTATAATAGAAGTATTTTTAATACAAAATTTAATATATTTATTTCTATAAAAATTGGCTTAAAAAAATTTAGATGCTATAAAATAGAAATTGAAGAAAAATCAATTTTAATCCTTAAAATGTTGCTTATGTATCTTGATTATAATCCAATTTATTTTTATAAATTAATTTTATAAATAGAACAATAATTTAAAAGAATTTTTTGATAAATATTTGATAATAGTGTACAAATTTTAAAAAGCATTGGACATTATATATTATTTTTTGAATTTTTCAATTTATAATAGCCTATATTTATTTAGAATCTATTTGCAATGCATCATTTGAAATAATATATTTTAAAAGTTTTATTTGAGTTATATTTATCATATAATTGTGCATCTCAAATTTTTTGTAGTATAAGACAAATATATTATTTATACTACTCCATATTGTTTATGTCATTTAAATAATATATAATAAGATTATTTAGAAATTTATAAAATATATTATTCATCACATGCTAAAAAATAGTTGGAGTATTTGTAAGTCCAAAAGATATGATATTATATTCAAAATAGCCATAGTTAGTATAGAATGTAGTCTTTCATTCATCTTCTTCTTTGATACATACCAAATTGTAAACTTTGTATAGATCTATCTTAGTATAGATCTTAGCTTCACTTAATTGATCAAAGTGCCTTAATATCGAAGGTAAGGATAACAATTCGTAATGGTCAATTTGTTGAGTCCATAATAATTTTTATATATCTAAAAAAATCCATCTTTTTTCTTTATAAAGACAATTTGCACAATTATAAGAAATTTTTAATGTAGGATAAGATTCTTTGTAAGATTTTATCAATATATTTCTTAAAAACAACAAGTTAATTCTATAACAAGCTGTAAATTGGTCAAAAGATAGTTGAACTCTTTTTTGAAGGTCAATTGCACATTAATAAGGTTGATGTTTTGATAATATATTAATATTTTTTTTCAAAGATATCTTGATATTCCTTATATTGCTCCAAGATTCAATTGCAATCTCTACTTGAATGAATACTTGATATTCCATATATGACAAGTTTTTTTTTTTTTTTTTTTTTTTTTTTTTTTTAGCTTGTATATATAGTATAATTCCTACAAATAGAGATTTGATTTTTTTAGAGATTAGGTACACTTTTTTTTCTTACTTTTTTAAATAATATAAAGAAAAATTCAAGACTATAAGATATTTAGTTTATTTGAAGATTATATTTTTTTAACTATAATAATTTAAAATTTTAAAAATTAATTAGAGAATTTATTATATTAAATATTATTAATATTATATTATTTTTTATAATTACTTCTATTGGTATAATTTTATAGATGATATTTTTTAAAAATAAAGATTATCTATTTATAACTTTTATATATACAAGTTTTATTTTTTGTACTAATAATATTTTAGGACACTTGTCAAAATTTTAATCAAGAAAATAAGCAAAAGGATTAGAATCTAATAAGGTAAAGGTATAAATAGCAAGATGTTTACATCCTAAATAGACTTATATTAAAAATAAATAAAGGATTCAATAGATAATATATAGTCTTTATAAGATGATGTGGTATAAGAATCCAGCCGCATAGTATGAGCCTAATTCTCACCACCTAATGAGATTAGTACTTCACAACAAGTTCAGAGGTAGAATGGAGTGTACTTCCAATTGTGGATTGTTTAATGTAATTTAATTTTTGTTTTTTTTAGATTTATTTTTTATCTCTTTTTATATATAATTTTTTTATATTTTATTATTAATAATTTTAATCTTAGTAGTTAAATATCTTATAAATAATACTTAATCTTAGTAATTAAATATCTTATAAATAATACTTAATCTTAGTCTTAAATTAGATTATTATATTAGATTAAGTCAATAAATCTAATAAATAATCTAATTAATTAATTAATAGTTTAATTAATAAATAAAATTAAAATTTATAATTAAAATTAAGATTAATAATTAGAATTAGAATTAATAATTTAGTTTAAAAATAATAATTAAAATTAAATTAAAAGATAAGATAAAGATAATAAGAAAAAAAATTAAAGATCAAATACTTATATAAGATAAAAGATAAAAGCTAAAAATAAAATATGAAAGATAAAAAGTTTAAAAAATCAAAATCAAAATCAAAAGATTATTGCCATAAAAGTGAAAATAAAGATAAGTTAAGAATTTAAGATTAATTATTAAGTTAAGATAAAAAGAATAAAAATTATGATTAATAATAATTAGGATAATAAATAATTTGATAGTTAATAAGATAGATTAAGTACTTATAATTATAATTAATAAATAAATAAAGAAAGAAAATTTATCTACCTATGCCAAATTGAAGGTGGCAATATTCTTTGCTATTTGAAAATTTGGTAATAATTGGTAAGACATTCCAAAATTTGAAGGCAATTTTTTTTTAAAAATAGACTTTAATATGTTTTGCAATATGATTTTTTAAAGTCAACGTCCTCCTCAACTAAGGGCAGTGCACCTCCTTCACTATGAAAATCCACCAAAAATTGCTTAAGGCTTTAAAATCTCCATTCAAATAGTTTAAAAATTCTAAAACCATCTAATTTTAAAAACTAAAAGAATGTGACCTTTTCAAGGTCTCATACATAATTTCTAATGATATTGGACAAACTTATTTTCCACCATATTATCTTTTTTTTAAAATAATATTCCATATTTTATAATTTTGCCACTTCTTAAAATAATACTAAGTAATATGTTTTAGCTCTTTAGAATATAGGTAAAATCTTTCTTCTTGACATTAAGTTTTTTCTTATGTTATAAGAAATTTAAAACATATAGCATCAGTTTACATGTCTTTCACGTCTAATTATATATCTTAATTGATAAAAGTATTTACAATAAAATTATAGAAATATCAAGGTATTAATATATAATTTTTTAATCAAAATTAAAAAATGGATTGTTGCATTTGACAACAAAATTAATAGTTTGATTCAAAATTTGAAGATCATGTAAGTTGAATAATAATTTCTTCACATCATGTTATAACCTATAAAGAAATTGATTGATAAATACAATATTGTCTCAATTGACATCAATTGCTAATTGTCACAATTTTTATACATACATTGACACAAATTAATTTGCTTGCTATAAAATTTAGATTTTATTGATTGATGTACAAGTTACATCATATTTTCTATACATAGATTAAAATTTTGCCAAAAGTACATCTAAATTATCTAATATAGAATCTTGTCGTTCTAAAAATTATGAGGATAAAAAAAGAACAAATCCATTGAATTAAGTTTTAATAAATCTAACTTGAGATGTTTAAATTGGATAATTAAGAAAAAAGAATTAAATAAATTTTTTTACTTATTTGATGAATTTTTGAAATTTGAATCTAATACCATTAAACTTCTCCAAAAGAAAACTATCAAAGACATGAAAATACTTAAAAGACATATACTCTTATATCATTGAAAAAGAAAGAAAGTAAAGAAAACAAGATAGATATAAGATATAAAGAATTGGAATAGCTATTGCTAAATATAATGAAGCTAGAAAGTCTTGAAACAAGATTAAAATATAACAAAGACATTGACAAGATTGAAGATGGATTTATTCTTGTCTCTATATATACAAGCTACCAAGAAGGCCTTATAGAAGCTATCTAAGGACCACAAGACTTCTTATCACGGACATAAGATTTACTCTAGTAATTACCTAAGTAATATAGATCAATAAAAGTAGGTAAAATAAATTAATAGAGAAGCTTTCTAGAAGCTTTATACATGTCTACAGGTGATTGATAGGTTAGAAACTTGGTCAACAAGCTAGCCACATTGCGCATATATTGGTAGCTTGTAAAACAAATCAAGTACGTGGCGCACATGTGGAAAACTTGTTGTGCAAGTTTGACACGTGTCTTACAAATTAGACATGTATATGAGGTCCTATAGAATACCGCTGTCCTAAGACGTGGTACCTAACTATGGAGAGTTTACTTGAAATTTGATGGCAAAATTTCAACAAGTAATTTATCCTCAATAAAAAAGATAAGTAATACAACAATCTCACAAAAGAAAAGTTATATATATAAATCCTCTTGTATTCAAGTAAGTTTGTACAAAAAAGGTTCAAATTTCTACAAAAATCCTTCAAAATTTTATTCACCCGCAAGGACTTATTTCTTGCTGATGTTTAGAGTCCAATAACTCTTGATCCAACTATTCAATTTCTATAACATTTAATTAAAAGTATAGATAATCTTCTTAAATTTCACCACAAGAAAGAATCAACTATAAATTCGTTTTCAATCGTCTGCTATCTCAAAACCCCTAGCAGGTACTTAAAACCCTAGCTTAGAGACACCCGAGCACTATTTTCCTTATATCTCACAAATCCAAAATCCTAATGCCACAAAATTTTTGCATATAGTCTTGTGACATAAATATATACACTTCTGAAAATTTTGAGCCAAAAATCTATCAAATTGCATAAGATATAGCTCAAAATGTAACCACTATATAAGCGGGTCACTTACTGTCCTTAAGTATGTAAGCACTGACTTTAACTCCCAATATCTCTTTCACCTTAGCTTAGATTTTATCAAACCATACATAAAAAGTGTAGCCATAAAAGTGCTCTCTTCAATCCTAGTCACCGATCTTTGATTGCTTTTTGTATGCATGAGTTAAATCCAAAAGAGTGATAGTAGGTCCAAAATCAACACCTTAACTTTGAGCGTCTATAATTTCTTCATAAAAAGTGCAAATCACACAAAATTTGCACCTAAACCAGATCCAAAAACCTAAACCTTATGATCCTAGCCTTTGATATTCAACTCCTCTCGAAAAAAAAACCCTAATTCCTAATAAATCCTCGGGTAGCCTTCTTGAAGTCCATTGGGCATGATTTTTGGCCAATTAGAATAGAGAATTCTATCATCCACCTCTATTCATCCACATGGATGGCCAAACTATCCTTTTTACACTAAAGATCCTTTTTTAATCCTTCTTCTTATAAGTTTTATAATCTTTGTGCTTTAAGTACTAAATAAAAGAAGTAAACTAAGATCTTAAGGATCACCAATGTCTAACAAAGGTGATTTAAGATATATACAAGTTACTATCAATATAAAATTAACTTCAAAATTCACTACTAAAAAGAAAATAAGGTTGTATAAATCTTAATAATAATCTTTTTAATAGATCCTTTCTAAACTAGCAACCTAATCACATCCTATAATCAATAAAAGTCCACTGATATGGCTTCCATTTAGCTATGTAGCAGATTGTATATTAAATATACATATATAATTTTTTCACATAGTAGCTGAACCACAACATGACACCGCCACATAGCTCTTAGTTAGAATGTATTTATAGAGGCAAGAGTGAAGTCTTCTTCACTCTTGTCAACTCCTTTCTTGATTCTAGTCTAGTTTCAAGAGTCTTCATGTTTCTAGTCTTTGGCAATAGCCATTCTAGTTTTCCTTTGAATATACATACTTTCTGATTCTTATTTTGTGACTTTTCTTTGATATAGTTTTCATTAGATTATACATCTTTTTCTAGTTCATGTCCTTGACAGATTGACAAGAGTACACATACAGTATTAGATCTTTGTCTTTTCTTGATTAAGAGTGGATTACCCCTTTCTCTTGATAAGATATAAGCATTTTAGAAGTTATAGAGTATCCACTTCTAAACTAATATTGTTTCTAGAACTTTTTCTTTTGAGTGTATTATTCTGTATTTCTTGAAGTGAGAGTAGACACCTTCTTTCCTATTGTATTATCATGGCAAAGCTTGCGGAAATGAAGAATGCAATGGCACAAATGTAAAAATAAATAAGAGAGCTAATGCTTGCAATGCATTAATACAGTTTACTACCACAAGGAGCAACAAGATTAGCAAGAAGTGAAGATATAGAGATGGTTAGAGTTGCGTCAATATTTATACCAAATCATACTACCTCACCTATGATGGAACACTGTTCAACTATAAAAGAACCAAAAATTAGTTTGCATGAGAAGTTTGATGGCAAAAGATCTAAATTTCGAGGATTTGTTAATCAGGTACAAGTGGTGATTGAACTTCAACCTCAGAGTTATCCTACCTAAGGATCTCAAGTTAGGTTTATTAAAACGTTATTTTTGGAATCTATTTTATCATGGTTTTCATCTTTTTTTGAACGACGTGATCCAATATTGGATAATCTGGAGGCATTTTTAGCAAAATTTTAATCTATGTATGGAGAACATGATGCAATCCGTGTCGCCACCAATAAGATTTGCATCCTACGACAAGACAATCAATCAATGTCATTATACGCTTCACAATTTTGACAACTAGCAACTGATATGAAGTAGGATGATGCTGCACTCATCAGCAAATTTCTCTACGAATTATAATATGAGGTAAAAAAAATAATGCTCAATTTATCCAATCCTCAAACATTGAGTCAAGCAATTGATTTTGCTGTGAAGTGTGACAATCGACTTTTTGAATTTCGATCCGAGAGTCGTACAAGAGAGCCTCAACATTATTATTCAATGGCAACATCAATGTCCTCACAAAACATACATTCGGAAGTAGAAGACATACAAATTGATGCAGTACGTTTTAAACCTCTTATTGAATAAGAAAAGATTCAGCGTTGTCAAGGAGGATTATGTTTATATTGTGGAGAACCTAAGCACACTGCTCAACATTGTCTAAAAAAACAACACAACTACAAAATGAAGAGTACGGCTATCAAAGAAGACAACATGTTGGAAAACGAATTTATCCAGCTACAATAGGAACTGTGTAGCTGGAACCTTGTACAATTCCTGGTGAAGGTCTTATTCTCTCCTCAGAACTTTCTTCTTGATTTATAATAGATGTATATTTAGGACCAAAAAATTATAGAGCCTCTGTCTTATTAGATTCAGGAGCCTCAACATGCTTTCTAGATGAACAATTTGTTAAGAATTGTAAAATATCTTTAGTACAAAAAACTAAACCTCTACATGTAGAAGTCATAGATGGTCGTCTATTGTCTTCTAGAGACGTCACTCATGAAACTCATCTTATAAAAGTAACAATAGATGGTCATAATAGCTACATAATCTTTAGTATAATTAAATCTCTTTCTAATCCAATTATTTTAGGTTTATCATGGCTAGAAAAATATAATCCTCAAATAGACTGACATTCTCGTAGACTTGATTTTTCTCAAAACGTTATTAAACATCTAGCCGACTAAGTAAAAAGCTATAAGTCTTGTATAATAAAATCCATACTTATAGGTGCAAAAGCTTTTATATATGCAGCAAAAAAAGGATCAACTTTTGTTATTTATGCCACACATGTTTCTGATGGTGGGAAGACTTTAAGTGGCATTCCAAGCCAATATCTAGATTATCAGGATGTTTTTGAAAAAAAAGTACAGATATTCTTCCAAAGTATCATCCATATGATTGTTCAATCGACCTCAAGGAAGGAACTCAGCCACCATTTGGACCAATCTACAGTTTAGCACAAGATGAGTTGGTTGAATTCAAGGCGTATATTAACAAGAATTTGGTAATGAATTTCATATGCCATTCTAAACCTCCAACAACAGCTCCAATTTTATTTGTGAAGGAAAAAGATGGATCATTGCAAATGTGTGTTGACTATCGAGGACTCAATAAGATCACAATCAAGAACAGATATCCATTATCTTTGATAAAAGAGATGGAGGATCAATATCCAGGGAATTCAACTCAAGAACCATCATTTGTTGATTTATCAAACAAGATATTACGACTATCACAACCTTCAAGATGACGGAATAGAGATGAAGACCTTCAAGAATGACATGTTCTTCATCAAATTGATAGCAAAATGTAACGTATTTGGTATCACAACCTTGGAAGAGACTCTAGATGTTTGGTGATACTTTTAGAAGTAGGAACTATTCCTAATGGTGTTCCTAATATTTTTTTTTTAAGGGAGTTATGAAAGCCTTAACAATGATCAAATAACAGGGTGGTCTTCTTGCCTTGGTATGGGACATTATCAATGGCTGAAAGAACCTATTACTACCTTCAAAGGGAACAAAGATCAGAATATGTGACAAGCACAATTTGACGTATCTTGGACTTCCTTCAACATGTAATCACCACTCTCCGTGGAACTCGACTTTAGAAAGGGGGATAATATCACGGACATAAGATTTACTCTAATAATTATCTAATTAATATAGACCAATAGAAGTAGATAAAATAAGTTGATTAGATAATATCTGATAAAGAAGCTTCTTAGAAGCTTCATAGATGCGGAATCATCTTTATACATGTCTATAGGTGATTGATAGGTTAAAAACTTGGTCAACAAGCTAGCCACATGGCGCACATGTTGATAGCTTGTGGAACAAACTAGCCATGTATTACACATGTTGATAGCTTGCGAAACAAGTCAAATACGTGGCACACATGTGGAAAACTTGTTGTGCAAGTTTGACACATGTCTTGTAAATTAGACACGTGTATGAGGTCCTATAAAATAGTGCCACGTAGTTCTTAATTAGATAATTTTTATAGAGATAAGAGTGAAGTCTTCTTCACACTTGTCAATTCCTTTCTTGATCTTAGTCTAGTTTCAAGAGTCTTCATGTTTCCAGTCTTTGGCAATAGTCATTCCAGTTCTCTTTTGAATATACATACTTTCTGATTCTTATTTTGTGACTTTTCTTTGATATAGTTTTCATTAGATTATACATCTTTTTCTAGTTCATGTCCTTGACAGTTACATAGCTGGAAATTTTTACTAATCTAATTCTAACATGGTATACATTAGAATTCTAGATAGCATTAATATTAAAGTTAAGAATCTATTATTAAAAAATACACATACTTGTTATTGTATGAATTTGGGATAAAATAAGAACCATGTTTAGAATTTCCTTTGAATCAATCTTAAGTTGAAAGTAGCCATTGCTAATATTCTTTCTTAGTTTAATTACTTATTTAACTTTTTAATTAAGCGAATGATGCTATAGCTCAAATTTGTTTGAAAGAAGTCTCTTATGTATAAAATAAGCAATATTAGTATATTTTGTAAGATATTCCATCTTAATCTTAACAATATTTATGTCTACATAAATCTTCTCTGATGTTATTTTAACAAATAAATTAATATAATATCTAGCAAAATCTCTAGGTAAAAATTTACTTGGTAGGATTTTAATAAGGTATGGCTTCTCTTTTGTGCATATAATTTCTTGAGTGTATAAAACCTTGCCTATGTCAACCTCCAAAGTACCTCTTCTAAATGTGTTTTTAATGTGATAATTATACTATACCTATGCTATAAATATTAGAATTGATTCTCTCTTGACAAAGATCTAATCTTATTAATATATAAGTTTATCTTTATCAAGATGAAATCTAAATATTAAAATCTAATTTTTAATCCAATTTAATTAGAAGATAGCACTATGTGTGGTATTAAATAAACTTAGCAAAATATTGGGAAGTACTATAGTCAAGAATGTTTCATAATATATTACTTCCATGTTTGTTTGCTGCAAATACTACCTTAACCAAATTGTACATTCTATATTATTAAAATCTTAGTAGCTACATACCAATAAAAAGCAATTGTTGTAACTATTTTTGTTTACATGCATCAAAATGAATGCTTTCTTTGCTTACATGTTTATTATGTGAGAAAAAAACTTCATTGTGATGGTGTTAGGCTTCTCATGTGCGACTACTCAAGAACAACATGCCTCACAACATTGCACTGCCATTGTAAACAATATTTTTGCCTTTTTTTTCATTTTCAATATTATTCTTGAACTTTGAAAAGAAAATGATTGGTTGTTGGTCATCAAACTGCCTACTAAATTGACACCTATCCAATATTCAACCCTATTCACACCTGTGGATGACAGGCAGATAAAGTAAAAAGGTCAGAGTGCAAGGATAGTACTTGTATAGTAAAGTTTTCTTCTTGTATAATACTTATATATATATATATATATATATCGTGATCAGCTGCTAAGCTCGAAGGTCTCCGAGGATTGCCCTTCCAGACCAGGTTGAACAGGTTGGACGGAGCCGGAGTCGCAAGCACTCCCAGGTTGATGACCTCCCGGTGGGGTGCGACGATGGCAAGGGCGAGGGTCCTCGGGCAGACGCCAAGGCCGTGGTGGACCAGCAGACGAAGACGACCATCACCAAGGACGACATCTTGGACAACCAGGAGAGCAACGAGTCGGAGAAGAAATCTGTGATGGGCACGGAGCCAACGTCAAGGTCGTTCTACCCACGCCGTGAGGTGGAGAGGAGGCCGGAGACCAGAGACAAGTCGTTCGTCAACGTGTTCGCATTAGACAAAGCCGCACCAGAGACCATCAACTGCCGGCTGGCCATGCTGGGCTTCGTGTGGGCAGCGGTGGCGGAGAGGCTGACGGGCCAGACTGCGTTTCGAGCAAGTCAAAAACGCCGGCCAGCCTGGTCTGTTCTACTTCCTGGCCGCAGTGCAACTGTTCACGTACGCATCGCTGGTGCCAATCATGAGCGGAGAGTCGGCCGACGCTGGCAGTATCGGGCCATTCACGGCCAAGGCAGAGCGCTGGAACGGACGAGTTGCTATGCTGGGATTTCTCGGCCTGGTGGTGAAGGAGGCCTTCACCCACTCTGCCGTCTTCGGAATGTAACTGCCCGAAGGTCAGCCAACCGAATGTAGATTGTACGATAAGTTTCGACCCGATGGCACCCACTTCGCCGTCTTCGGAGAACTGCCCAAAGTTTAGCCACGGAAACTTAGATTGTAAGAAACGTGTGACCGGATGGTTGTGAGTAGTAGGCACAGAGCTTCCGGGTTCAGTTTTGGAGGAGCACTCGATAGGAAAATGGTCGGGACAGAATTTGGGCTAGTTTGGTTCACTGGATCCGAAATTCGAAAGTCGTTGAGACGTTTTGATTGTATCACCTGATATTTCCCTGTGTGTATAATATGTTAAGGTTGCAATGCAGAAATGTCTGAATAACAGCTTCACACAAACAGCGACAATTTCCATTGTTTCGCAATAACCAAGCATGCCTCGCACATTAGCACCATTTTTGTGAACATGAAAGCGATCTCAAGAAACGGTGTCAAGAGCACATCGCTTTTCCAATGTGCGGGGACAGAAAGTGCATTGCGGTGGATCAGCTGGATACTGCCATGCCCGTGGCGACGGAGTGAACGTTGGGTTTTTCGAATCGCGGAAAAAGCTCTCGACTGCATACTTTCATGCTTTATTGAACATTTAAGATAACCAGTAATATTTTAAAAATTAATTATTTAGCCAATTTTACAATTAATTGGTAACAATCAATTTACTTGTGTAAGGATAATTAAAATTTGGTGTGGTGCTGATATAAAAAACAATTCAAATTCTTCCATGAAGAGAAATTATTTACAAGGATATGAAATGAAAATCTAAAAGCAATTAAAGAAGTTTGTTCATGCAAATAGAGTTAAAAATAAATAAATAAATAAATAAAAAAGAGCATTGAAACGTAGTAGAATAAAAGATACAACAACAATTGAAACCTTCAAACTGAATGCAAATTCAAAAAATTACACGCAACATAAAAATATCTTATACTTAGAAGTTTCAAAATATTTGATGTCTAATTCTTGTAGCATAATATAATATACACAAGTTGCTATTGTTTAAATACTGTTCATTTGTTAAGATGTTATATTAAAAGCAATAAAGATAAAAATTTCAATTTTAAAATATTAAATAACTTTTTTTATATTGTATACAGAAGTAAAATTATAAATCTCAATATCATTTGACAATTAATATAGACATTATTAAAATTATAAAGTTTAAAAAAACATCAATAAAAATTTAAATTAAATTAAAGTAAAACTATAAATCAAAAAAATCAAAATGCACACAACCAAAAGTTTTGAAACGCATGAAAAAATACAAAAATAAAAAAAATACAAGAACAAAATAAAACAAAACAAAAACCATCACAACAAATTGAGGAAAGGCAAAATTTAATAGGGAATGGAAGACATTGATATCAAGTAGATAACAATTGAAACACTTTATAATGTCTAATTCTCAAAAAAAATAAAAACAAAAAACAAAACAAACACATGAAACATGATGACCTCCACCGAGAGAAAAGAAGGGGCGGGTTGGAATTGAGAACCCAACCTGGCACCCCAACAGGATTGACATGAAAAATTTCTCGCGACTGCAACGTCCCGACTGGCACACCCCGAATCTTTTTCGCTCCACCGCGCACCGGCGGACCCGGTGGGTTCCGGTTGTGGACGGGGCGTGTGGAGGGTGCGGTGGGCGGAACTGTGGGCAGGTCGCGTTGGATTGGAGAGTTAGGGTTAGGGCTGGGTCAGTGCTCGGCGCCGTGGGGTTGCCAATGAGCAGTATATGTATATGAGGTGCCAGCATTGAAACAGATGCGGGAGTGGGTCGGGCAGCGATGGGACCGGGCGGGGTTGGTAGGGCATCGGTGGTTGAGAGGGAGTCGGGACAGGGTCCGAGGCGTGGTGTGTGATGTTGAGAGTCCGAGCGAGGGGTGGTCGCAGAGGATGAGGTGCAGATTCTTAGTCGGATTCCCTCCGATGCGAAAGCAATTGACGCAGCCCTGCGCTTCTGATGTGTTACTGTGAGTGAGGCGGTACCCCTGCGTCCCTCCCCGGCGCAGTGATGCGTTGATGCAGGGGGCGCGGGCGTGGTGTGGTGTTTGTTGGGCGAACGGAGGCTGCGGTGAGGATTGACAGCTCCCTCTACTGAGTAGCAGTGAGGACACCGCTTGGCATGAATCGAACCATATGACCATGGCCGACTCTGAGCAGCCTGCGTGGGAGACGTGCGTGACGTTAGCGTGTGGTAGGTGACATGGGGACGTGAGGATACTTTCCCCAAATGATCGACACTGATTCGAGCTGTGCGTTCATGCTCCAAGGAGCCAAGCCAGAAATCTGATCCCTGCGGGAGTCGCGTCGGTGAGTGGTGGGTGTGAAGCGGTGAGGTAGGGGGGCAGAGTCGGTGACGATAAACTCATAGGCTTGTTTCTCAAACATTCGCAGTGGCCGCCTAAAGCTTTCGCCCCGCCGGGCTGGAGAGCTAATGCAGCTTCCAAACCTTCCTTGGATATCTGAGACTCTGTGGGAGTGGTAGAGTGAGTGGGCCGTGTTTGGCGATGATTAGAACATGCCCGCGCTTCTGAGGGGAAACCCGTTGAGGTGAAACGGACAAAATGGTTGAATTTCTTCGGATGAGTCACGCACGGGGGAGAGAGGAGTGAGGTGGTCAGAGAGCGTGGGGATTTTGGGAGGGCGGGGGAGTGGGTGAGGTGAATCGAGGAACCGATGATGACAAAAGCGGAGTGAAGCTTTCGAGCCTGTGATCATTCCACTGTTACACACACTGAGGTTTGCAAGGGGTGAGTGCATGGGGTTGAGGAATGTCGGATGCGTGGTCAAGCGAGTCGGGTATGTTCTTTTATCAGTGGCACAACGTAAGCAGGCGGCCTGCGACAGACGCAGACGCTCGGGTTGAAGTCCTCTTCATAGAGCACCTGCACAAGTGCGTAATTAATGGGGCAAACAAAACACGAGGTTGGTTTACCGCTGAGAACTAATCCCATGAGATTTGCTTGTCCACAAGACCCACAATTGTGTGTTTGAGAATGTTCGACCAGGAATCCGGCAATCTGAATGACCACTGTTGATACAACTGATCCTTACCTGCATCAAGGTACCAGCTCTTAGCCCCAAAATTTGGGGCAAACGCAAGTTTGACAGTCGTACTGTAGTTACAGTTCAGTACGAAAATGATCGATTACATGTGCTAAGACAAAGGTATAAACAGACAACGGCGATGCGCCATTCCATGTTGAAGTATGAGATGAGCGTTGTTGAAAAGATCTAAAATGTTGAACAAAATTTCCACATAGAAAACGACTTATGTCTTGAAGCATGCTTCTCCATATCCCGTTTTAGAGGAACTGAAATGATGCAAATAAGTAAATGGACGGTATGTAGATTTCGCCGTGACGAATCAGTACATATCCTGGCGAATCTACTGATATATCTGCTATTGCCAATGCCACCGCAACTTTTGCCATTGCTACCACAACCCGCCACCCACTTAAGATAATTTTTTGGTTTATCTCCATTAAAAGTTTTGTTCTATCAAAAGGTATTGAAGAATGAAAATTTGAATGGTGTAGAAAATATGTAACAAAACTGATAGACGAGTGTGGAGGCAATAATAACACCTCAAATTTATATTGTTAAACAAGTTATAATTGTTTCTTTTACACATTTAAATTAAAAATTAATAGAAATGATATATTTTGCATGAAATTTGTTGTACTGCTTTAGAGGAAATAATAGAAAATGGTACTTTATTTGTATAATTTTACCAAATCATATTGATCCATTATACTATCTACTACATGTATGACTACCAAAATCTCACCAATTCCAAAGCTTGATTTTTCTACACAAATATCAAATTATTTTATTCAAGTTAATCTAATATTTGAGACACATTTTTACTGTGCTACCTAATAAATATTTTATTGCCCTTAATAACTATAATATCATCTTTGTTTCCTTCTTTCCTACCCTTCATAGATATATCCTTTAAAACTAGGATAGTTTTCTCAAGCACAAATTCATTCAATATTTGTTTCATAACATTTTGCATGTGCGTGACAGAGTTGGTTCCACCTTAAGGTAACATATGTATCCTCATTAAATCCAAAAGCATCTTCATAGTAGTCAAGTCTTTACTTTTTTCAACTAGTTGAAATTGGTCATATTCAAAATACAAGTCTTCAATAGAATAAATGGTATGACCTATAAATTTCTTAGCCACTTCATCCACTACAAGACCTGATTTCATGTTGCAAATAGTCACTCTATTTGCTGATTGTATATCCAAAATGAATCTCAATATCCTTGACTTTTTAGGAACTGTGAAGTATCTATTAAAATAGGGAACAATTGAAGGTTCTAAAATATCCACCTTCACCTTTTCTTTTAAAAATTCTATTAATTTTAAAAGCAAAGCTTTAGGCACAAGTACAGGCTTTAAATCCCATGGAACATACAGCTCAATGAAAATTATCATGAGTGCTACAATACTAGGATTTACACATCCAATCTCATAAAAAATCAAGGCAAATACCTTACCATATCTAATAAGCATTTTTTGAAACATATTTTTTTCCATTGATGTCAAGAAATCATCCCCTCCAATCTTTAACTTAGTCAATGATTCTTGAGTAAATTGATGCCCAATTGTACACTTTTCTTTCAAACCTAGTTCTTTAACTGCTTACTTGATGTGCTTTATAGTATCAAGTAATAATTGAGTAGCTACATGTTTTACTTTCTTTGCCATAGTCTTATATTTAATTTGTACTTTGGCCTCAAATTTCAACCTATAATTTGTAGCGAGTCCACCTTTTATCATAATTCTTTCTAGTTCTTCATAAGTCTTCTTTGAGTATATTTCCACTATAGCATCTTCATCTATGCTTATAGCTAAGCTTTCCAAAACTTGTATCAAATCATCTTCTAATCCTGCTTCTTCTATTATTCCTACTATAACTTCATCATTTGAAATTAAATCCATTCTTTTTAAATTTTTCTCTTGTTTCTTTATCCTTTTTTTATTTACAAAATCCAAATCTTTAGTTCTTTGAATACTTATTAGTCGATTATTAGTCAAGTTAAAAAATCCAAAATTCATATTATCTATATTGGAGTTTGCAGATGATTCATTTGTATCAATGAGTCCCCATCCTATAAGGGTGTTTTTTAAAAATCCACAAAATTGTAACTTGACTCCAAAGGTATTTCTCTTAACTATTCTTTAGGTATTCTATGAATAGGCTTTATAATAAGAAATTACACAACCTTCTTTTGATCACAACTATAAATCCTGGCATAATGTAAAGCATCATCTAAGATTTTAGTTTCCATTCTAGCAGTTGTAATATAGAACTGACCAAGTATTACCGGATATGTAGCAGAATTTTATACAAAGAAGTTTTGTTCCATCCCTACATCTTCAATCTTGATCTTCACAATTAGACAAGCTCTATATAGATCACCTTGCTCATTATTTGCAGCTCTAATCATCCAACCATTATTGATATTAATTAGCCACTTAATCTTCTCATATATCTACGTGGCGATATTCTATAGGACTTCCTACACGTGTCTAATTTGCAAGACATATTGTTGTGTTGTGGTTCGGCTACTATGTGAAAAAATTGTACATGTATATTTAATATATAATTTACTACATAGCTAAATTAGAGCCATATCAATGGACTTTTATTGATTATAAGATGTGATTAGGTTGCTAGTTTAGAAGAGATCTATTAAAAGGATTATTATTGAGGTTTATACAATCTTATTTTTTCTTTTGATAGTAATTTTGAGGTTGATTTTATATTGATAGTAACTTTTGTATATCTTAAGTCACCTTTGTTAGACATTGGTGATCCTTAAAATCTTAGTTTACTTCTTTTATTTAATGCTTAAAGTACAAAGTATGTAAATCTTATAAGAAGAAGGATTAGAAAAGGATTTTTAGTGTAAAAAGGGTAGTTTGGCCATCCATGTGGATGGATAGAGGTGGATGATAGAAATCTCTGTTCTAATCGGCCAAAAATCTTGCCCAATAGGCTTCAAAGAGGCTGCCCGAGGATATATTAGGAATTAGGATTTGTTTTTCAAGAAAGTCAAACATTAGATGTTAGGATTATAAGATTTAGGTTTTTGGATCTGGTTTAGGTACAAATTTTGTGTGATTTGCACTTTTTATGAAGACGTTATAGGCGCTCCAAGTTTAGGTATCAAAATTGTACCTATTATCACTCTTTTGGATATAACTTGTGTACACAGATAACAATCAAGGATCAGCAACTAGAATTGCAGAGAACACTTTTACAACTAAATCTTTTATATATAGCTTGATAAAATCCAAGCTAAAATGAAGGAGATATTGAGAGTTGAAGTTAGTGCTTACAAACTTAAGGGCAGTAAGTGACCCACTTACATAGTGGTTACATTTTGAGCTATATCTTAGGCAATTTGAAAGATTTTTGGCTCAGAATTTTTAAGAGTGTATATGTTTATGTTACAAGACTATGTGCAAAAATTTGTGGCATTAGGTTTTTGGATTTGTGAGATACAAGGAAAGTAGTACTCGGGTGTCTTTGAGCTAGGGTTTTAAGCACTTGCTAGAGATTTTGAGATATCGGACAATTGAAAATGAATTTATACTTGAATCTTTTATGTGATAAAACTTAAGAGCATTTTCTACACTTTGAAGTAAATTTTATAGATATTGAATAATTGAATCAAGGGTTGTTGAATTCTAAAGTTCAAAAAGAAATAAGTCCTTGCGGGTGAATAAAGTTTTGAAGGATTTTGTGGAAAGTTGAACCTTTTTTGTACAAACTTATTTGAATACAAGAAGGTTTATATATAAAACTTCTCTTTTGTAAGATTATTATATTATTTGTCTTTTTTATTGAAGACAAATCACTTGTTGAAATTTTGCCATCAAATTTCAAGCAAACTCTCTACAGTTAGGTATCCAATATATTCCCAAATAGAAGACCACATCATATGACAACGTGTCTAACTTGCACGACAAGTTTTTCACATGTGCACCATATATTTTGCTTGTTGTGCAAGCTACTAACATGTGTGATACATAGCTAGGTTGTTCCACAAGCTACTAACATGTGCGCCATGTGGCTAGCTTGTAGACTAAGTTTCTAATCTATCAATCTCCTATAGACATATATAAAGGTGATTCCATATCTATGAAGCTTCTAGGAAGCTTTTCTATCAGATATTATCAAATCAGCTTATTTTACCTACTTCTATTTATCTATATTAATTAGATAATTATTGAAATAAATCTTATGTCCATGACATTATTCTTCCTTCTAGGGACGAGTTCCACAAGGAGCGGTGATTACATGTTGAGGAAGTCTAGAATATGTCGAATTGTGCTTGCTACATATTTTGATCTTTGTTTCCTTCAAAGGTAGTTGATAGGTTCTTTTAGCCATTGATAATATCCCATATCAGGGCAAGAGGACCACCCTATTATTTGATCATTGTTGAGGCCTCCATAACTTCCTTCAAAGAAAACATTAGAAATACCATCAAGAGTAGTTCCTACCTCTAAAAGTATCACCAAATATCAGATGTCTCTTCCAAGGTCGTGATACCAAACACGTTGTATTTCACCATCAATCCAAATAAGGACATGTTGTTCTTGAGGGTCTTCATCTCTATTCCATTATCTTGAAGGTTGTGATAGTCGTAATGTCCCACCCGATAAATGAGCAATCGAAGGTTGAATTGAATCCACTGGTTGTTGATTTTCCATCTCCTTAATATCACAAATACAAAAAAGCTACAAATAAGGATGGAAAGTAAAATGTTATCTTACCTAGATCGTGTTTTTTTTAAAAGAAAGGTCCTCATTTTGATTTTCATGGATGTCGTTGATGAAAAGCCTCTATTTTCCTTGCTGTATTTGCAAGATTCTTTGCTGGTTCCCATGTGTGTTCACTAATATCGTATCCGTGCCAATGAACAAGATATTCCAACCTATTTTGGCGCTGCCTCAAATCTAAGACTTTTTTCACTTCAAATTCTTCATTATTGTCCACATCTATAAGAAGAGGTGGCACTTGTCTTTTTCTTGGTATGTTCATTATCTTCTATGGTTCAAAAAGAGACACATAGAATATAGGATGGATTTTCATGGACTTTGGTAGGTATAATTGATATGCAACTAGATTGATTTGTTCAGAAATAGGAAAAGGTCCAAACATACGATAGTCCAACTTGTCATAAAGACAAATAGTCTTGATATTGCAACGAAGTAATCATACCTTGTCTCCCACATTGAATTGTGATTATTCCTTGCGATATGCATCTGCATTTATTTTTTTTCGTTCTTGAGCTTCTTTTAATTGCACCTTTATTATTACATGTAGCTCTAATAAACGATTTGCTAAATCTTGTGTTATTGGATTATCAACTTTTGAAAAATCAAAAGTATCTAATTATAGATAATAATCATAATTAATAAAGAAAGATATTTATTACGTAGAAGAATATATCGTATTATTATAAGCAAACTTTGCCAATGGTAAGTGAGTTGTCCAATCATCTTGTTGGTAATTGATGGTACACTTCAATTATTATTCCAAGATTTGATTTACACACTTTGTTTGTCCATCAATTTGAGGATAGAAAGCTGAAGATAACTTTATGTCCACCTTTAAAATCTTAAAAAACGTTCTCCAAAATCTTAATACAAATTGCGTCCCTCTATCTGATATAATATCCCTTAGTAATCCATGATAGTGATAGATGTTGTCAAGGAAGAGTTTAGCTATTTCTTTACCTATGATAGATTTTGTATATAGTACAAAATATGCCATCTTGATGAAACGATCTATGATCACAAATATAGAATCATATGAACTTGAATTTGAAAGATTTGTGATGAAATCCATAGAAGTAGAAGACTAAGGTTGTTTTGATATAAGTAATGGTTGGAGAAGTCCGTAAGGTCGATGACAAGGAGATTTTGATCTTGAACAAATATTATACAATTGTACAAATTCTTTAATAGCCTTCTACATTTGAGGCCATCAAAAATTGCTTGAAATTAGCTCAAAGGTCTTATTATATCCGAAATGTCTAATTACAGGGAAGTTGTGACGAGCTTCAAGAGCATGTAGTTGTGCTTCACCTTTTGAGATATATAAATGTCCTTCAAAATAAAATAAATTGTCCTTGAATTCAAACTTTGAAGTATCATGAGATTTAGAAGAATTATTCTTAATATCATGATCAAGAGGATCTGAGGGCATACTTAATTGGATTTGCTTGAGAAACATTAAATCAACAATCAATGTTGATTTTATTGCTCGAATATGAAATTGCTCCGACTTCCAAAGGATCATTTTTTATTAATCAAAAGCTACATTTTTTTCTTTTGATGCAA
>JAWRVF010001728.1:0-48288 GCA_036785485.1 Physcomitrellopsis africana | reverse complement strand
GAGATCTCTAGAACTTTGATACGAATTGAGTTCCTTGATCCGACACGATATCATCTAGCAGACCATGATATCGATACACATTATCAAGAAAGAGCCTTGCTGTATCTTCACTTGACGATGTCTTCTTGCAAGGGACAAAGTGCGCCATCTTTGTAAGTCGATCTACCAGAACAAAAATGCTGTAGAAAGAATTTGATGGTGGCAAGTCTGTAATAAAGTCCATAGAAACTGAAGACCATGATCGCCGTGGAATTGGCAATGGTTGTAAAAGTCTGTAAGGGCGATGCCGAGGATTTTTAGATCTTGAACAGATGTCGCAAGTGAGGACAAAATCTTTCACATCCTTCCACATTTGGGGCCACCAAAAATCTCGAGAAATAAGTTCCAAGGTCTTGTTGAATCCAAAATGTCCCGCAGTTGGAAAATCGTGATGAGATTGAAGAACTCGGAGCCGTACTGGTCCTTTCGGAATATACATCCGCTCTTCAAAGTATAAAAGATCTCCCTCCACTTTGAACTTGCCATTATTGGTACGTTGCTTGATATCAACTGCTATTGAATCTTCAATGGTCGCAGTACGTACCTGATTGAGGAAGTCAGCATCGATTGGTACAATGGCAGCGTGAAGCCGGAATTATTCTGGCTTCAATAGCGTCGTACACTGTTGGTCGAATGCTGCCTCTCCAGCCTTTGGTGCAAGATACGATCTCCTCGATAATGCGTCAGATAGTCCTTGTTACTTTCCAAGTCGATAAGTGATAGCAAAATCGAATCTGGATAGCAACATATTCCACCGAGCTTGACGCCGATTCAAAATTCGAGCCGACATGAAATATTCCAAATTCTTGTGATCCGTGTATATGGTTACCGGATGTGCCGCTCCTTCGAGAAAGTGACGCCACTCTTGGAAAGAATCCACTATAGCAAAAAGCTCCTTATCGTGGATCTCATAGTTGATCTCAGCAGCAGAGAACTTTCGAGAATAGAATGCAATTGGATGAAGCTTTTCATCAGCATCCATCTGTGAAAGTACGGCTCCCAAAGCAAAATCCGAAGCATCAGTTTCCAAATAAAAGGCCTTTGCAAAATCCGGGTGGACCAAGATCGGAGCCGTTGTAAACGCCATCTTAAGATCTTGAAATGCTTTTTCTACTAAGAGTCCTCATTCAAGCTTGTCCTTACACGTCAACCAAGTGAATGGAGCAGCAACTTGGAAATAATTCTTAATAAAAATCCGATAGAAGTTAGCAAAACTAAGAAAATATTATACGTCTCTAACCGTCTTCGGAACCTCCCACGACACGATTGCTTCCACTTTCTTGGGATCCATTTTCAAGCCTTCTGTAGTCGCGATGAATTCCAAAAACTCCATCTCAATTTGGTGAAATAAGCACTTCTCCAACTTGGTGTAGAGTCCTCGCTCACGTAGTTTTTCAAGGACGAGATGAACATGCTTTTCATGCTCTTTTTTGTTCTTAGAAAATATCAGAATATCATCCAGATAGATGACAACAAAATCGTCAAGATGCTCCCGGAAGATGTCATTCATCATGTGTTGAAAAACTGCCGGAACATTGGTAAGACCAAAATGCATGACATTATACTCGAAATGGCCATACCTTGTATGGAAAGTTGTCTTCCATTCGTCTCCTTTTTTAATTCGTACAAGGTTGTAGGCTCCTCTTAGATCGATTTTTGTAAAGATCCTTGCCCGTCCAAGTTATTCAAGAAGATCATATATCAAGGATAACGGGTAACGATTCTTCTTTGTTACCTTGTTGAGACCTTGGTAGTCCACGCACATCCGTAGCGAGCCATCCTTCTTTTTTACAAATAAGATTGGTGCTCTAGCTGGTGACTTCGAATGGCAAATAAAGTTCTTGGCTAGATTCTCATCAATGTATTTCCGCAATTCTGCCAACTTCGTCTGCGACAAATTGTAGATTGGGCCAAAAAGGGGTTGTGCTCCTTCTTGCAAGTCTATGGCACAATCATATGGTCGGTGCTCCGGTAGCATATCAGCATTCTTCTTTTGAAACACATCTTGAAAATCTTTATATTGCTCCGGTATACTTGTTGTCGAAATCTTCTCTTCGCTGGTTGGAGTCGCATAAATGACAAACGGTGTACCTTCCTTGGACGATCTTACAAATGCTCTTGCTCCAATAAATAAAGGTTTTTTGATTCGGGGTCTTCTAACTGGTTTACTCTCGGAACGTTCTATTGGAAATGTTATCTTTCGTAACCTCCAATCTATGGTTGGATTATACTTTTCCAACCAGGAAAGACCAAGAATAATAGGACTTGACGGAGTCTTTATAATGTTGAAGATAATATAACTACTATGGTCCTTAAATGCTATTTCTATAGATTCTGATTCATGAGTGACACTACCAGACAGTAAAGGTCGTCCATCTATGACTTCTACGTAAACAGGTTTAGATTTCCGTACTAGAGGGATCTTATGATGTTTAGCATATTCTTCGTCTAAGAAACAAGCGGATGCTCCTGAATCTAGTAATGCTAAGGTTTTAAGCTTCTGAGGACCAAAAAATAAAGGGATTGTAAAACAAAGGGCAGGTTGGGCAGAGAGGGAGGAACCTGATTGTTGTTGCGATTTTTGACTGTCCAGCCGCACGGTTCCTATTGTGGCTGGGCATTTTTGTTTTCTTGAAAAAACGTGCCTCTGGTCTTGACAATGCGTCGATTCTGCTTCTTGGGGCAATTTCCAACCTTGTGGCCTTCTTCACCGCAATATAAGCATAGTCCTTCCTCCATGCGCCGCTTCTTCTCTTCTGGAATGAGGGATTTGACACGTACCGCATCAATTTGCATGTCGTCCGTCTCGGAATGTGAATTCAAACTGCTTGCTGACATGGTTGAGGTGTGATGAGTCACATGTTGTCTTGAGCGTTGATCTTTGCGACGCTGAAATAGGCGATTGTCACACTTCACAGCTTGGCTAATGGCTTTATTGAGCATTTGTGGATCAGGAAGAGATAATAACAAATCCTTCACATCATCCCTCAAACCCCAATAAAATTAACTCGTCAATGCTTCTTCATCCCAGTTGATGTCACATGCTAATTGTTTGAAGTCTGATACATAAACTGATACAGAGCGTGTCCCTTGTCGTAGTGATTGAATCTTTGTTGTAGCCCATCAAGCCTTGTCATGCTCGCCAAATGCTTCCGCAAACGCTTCCAAAAAAGTTTCGAAGTTGTTCAAAATTGATGATCCCTTCTCGAATAAAGGAGCAAACCATGATAGAGCCTGCCCCGTAAGTAGGGTTCCAACCAGTCCAACACGTGACTCCTCCATTGGATAGCGTTCGGGCTGTAAAATTGTTATTAACCTGATTTGATTGACAAAACCTCGAAACTTGGAGCGTGTACCATCGAACTTATCTGGAAGGCTAACTCGAGGCTCCTTTCGTTGTAGAACTAGTGGTTCTTGTCGAATTACAGGCAAAGCTGTTTCTTCTGGTACAGAAATTTGAGGTTGATGAATTCTAGATTGTGTTACTCCAGGTGCTCCATCATTATGAAGTCTTGCAAACGCTCCTTCAATCTCCGCAGTTCTTTGCGATAACATAGCAAGGGCATTCATAATGGCGTCCAACTTGGACTCCGAACTTTCAGTCATACTAATCCCTTGATCTCCAGCCATTCTAAAAGAGAGAAATAATTGATTCTACGAAGAAGAAAATATTGGTTTAGAGGAGGGTACTCCGCAACCTCTAAAACGTCTAAAATCCTTCAAGAAGAGAGGTAATCCACTCTCTCCAAGAAGAATAAGACTCCAATATTGTAATGGGAGAGATATCAGTTTAGAGGAGGGTAATCTGCAACCTCTAAAACACTAGTATACCTTCAAGAAGAGGGGTAATCCACACTCTAACAAGAAGGACTAGCTCTAATATCTGAGATGAGAGCAGTCTCGACAAACTGTCATGGACACAGAATACAAAGAGGAAATCTAAACAAGAATTTCAAAGAGAACTGGCAAGAACTAGATTGATCAGATGAGTACAAGAGCAACACCAGAGAGGTGAGCTAGAGCTCCAAGAGATGTGTTGTCGAGACTGAAGAATTCTTCAACCTCGACTCCTATATATACTTTTAAATAAGAAACTTCTTGAGCAACTTCTAACAACTTAGGAAGCTTCTCAAGCAGCTTCTATGAATTAGGAGGCTTCTCAAGTAACTTCTACTAGCTAGGAAGCTTCTCAAGTAACTTCCACTAACTAAGAAGCTTGTCAAGAAACTTCCACTAACTGCTAATGGAAACTTTTAGAAGGTTCCAGGGACTTGCTTCTAGAATGTTCTAATTTCTAGAAGGTTCTAAGATTATGTCCCTAACAAAGGCAAGGATCGCAAGGAGGCTTTGGCAATCAAAGCATTGGAAGCAGTGGTTAACAAGGTTGACTAGTTTGATGGAAAAGACATATCTAAGTATTTGAGGTATTGTATGCAAAAAATGGAATTGAATCGAGTCTTCAAAAGAGACATGATTTTATTATTTGAACTTGCTACAATACCGGAGATAAGAAAATATGTGAAATCTATTACAGAGCAATTTGGAAGCTCTTGGAAGAGATTCTCTCATGTGTTGAAAGATGAGTATTTCTTAAAAAACTCTGATCAAGTCACTAGGAAATCATTTTTGGAATGGATTGAGCGCCCTAACAAGAAATTGCAAGCTACTAAATTATTAAGAGAGTTTGAGAGACAATATTCTTGATTATCAAAAATAGAAAAGATAACTTTAGAACCGAACAAGGTTGAATTATTTCTTCAAGCAGCAGATGGAGAATTGCAAGAAAGGTTGGAGATTCTTTTTGAAGATAAAAAAAAGATGAAGGATTGACAACAAAATAGAAGAAAGTTGAAGATGCAATGGAATTGCTGGCAAAAAAAGAAAAGAGGAAGGACATGGTTGGTATCCAAAGAATGGTGCAAGTACCTAAAGCTCAAGTACCTACTTCACAATTAACAGTATCTATTATTCAACCTTCAACAATTACATGAAAGAAAGAAGATATGGAAATTGAAGAACTTATACACGAGATGCGGGATCTTCAAATTAAATTTGCAAGGCTTGAGGATAAGACTTCTGTAATGAATCCAAAATCTACCTTTAAGTAAGGATATGTGCAAAGATGCTTCTAGTGTGATGATGATTCCCATTCTTGAAAAGATTGTAGTAAATTCAATGAAACGGTCCAACAAGAGATTGTTTTTTGGAAAGATGGAAAGGTGGCATTAAAAGATACTGGTGATATTTTCTAAACCAACTTTGATAAGAGATGTATGAAAGCATTGATTAAAGATTATTTGATAGCAAATGGGATTGCAATAATGGAAATTGCAAGTTATGGTACTAGGCTAGATGACAATGGCAAGCAAGAATTTTCTAGAAATATTGAACTAAGTGGGATTTGGTCTTCTATCATTTCCACAATGCATATGAAGGAGATGCCACGAGAAGCTTTATTGAGTACTGCTATAATAATTTGTGGAACTATAGGTTGAGAGGATCTTGTGGAAGCTTTATCAATACATGTCTATATTGCTAAGAATCAACATGAAGCCTTGATAGATGAAAAGAGAAGATAGGATTTTAATGACACAAGAGAAGGAAATACTTCCAAATGATAGACTCGAGGAGATAAGGCTCATGAGATGGCTTTACAAGAATTACCAATAAAAGATGCTTCAATATCTTCAAAGGAAAAATCAAAGGACTTAGGAAAAAAATGTTAGTTAACAACTTACAAACTTCTCTCTAATATTGAAGCAACAACAAATTTAAAGGGAGTGCTTGAAGAACGTTGTTGTATTGTAATTGCTTATAGTCTATAAAATCCATTCAAAATACATAATATATTTATAGGTTTAGATATGTATTAGACTGATTAATAAAGTAAATTAAAAGATGTTGGTGTAAGAAAATTTATTTTAAAAAAATTACTTAGTTTGATTATGGCTTTTAAATTATATTGAACTTAAATATTTAGTATAAAGCCTTGAGAGGGAATTGGAGTCCAAAGAAGAAGGATTAAACTACTAAGAGGCCTATTTGGAAGGATGAAGACAAAGTAAGGATGAATGAAGATAAGGGGTGAAGTTCTTCATTCCTATAGGTCAATGGTCATGCCCAATAGGCTTTGAGGAGGCTACCTACAATAAGAATAAGAGTTTCGGCAACTTCAAAGAGATCATTTGAAAATCAAAGACTATTGTTAAAAAGCTTATTTTTTGAACTACACTTTTGGTATAAAATTTGAGAGATGTGGAGTTTTTATGAGGGAGAAGTAGGCACTTGAAGTTAAGGTGTGCAAATTGTACCTACTGTCACACATTTGAGGATTGGAGGAGTTGTACAAAAGTTGTTGGAGATCGAGAGATGCGGTTGGAGAGGGGGTTTTAAGATCTACATTTGATGAGGACAAATTATTATATTTGGAGTTTTGAAGAAGGAGCTATTGGGAGTCAAAGACAGCAGATCGAATTCTAAGGTAGTAAGTAGGCTGTTTCATTCATAGTGATGGGTTTTGCCATATCTTGAGTTTCTGGACGAAATTTTGTCTAAAAATTTCTAAAAAGGTATATCATTGTGCTAAGAAGCTATACATCAAAGTTTCATAGCATTTAGACATTGGATTTGTGAGACATGAAGAATTTAGTACACAGGTGTTTGTAAATAAGGGTTTGAAACTATTGTTAGGGTTTTTATGATATCTAAAGATCAATAAATCATCGATGGTTGAAACTTGTTTTGCTAGTTGTTATGAGCACATCAGTACTTCATGTAAAATTTTAGTAGATTTGAACGGTTAGATTAAGAGTTATATATTAATGAAGTTTAGAAAAAATTCCCCTCCTACAGGTGAATGAGGGTTTAGAATATTTTGTTATAGTTTGAGTGTTTTTGTGAAATAAAACTTATGTATTGGGTTTAATAGCCCTAAAATAAAAAAATTTATAAAAATTTGAGGATTTTATTATTTTGGATCTTGGTTGAATATTTAGTTACAGCCAGAAGCCCAACACTTTCTTGAGGCAAATTTCTCTCTACTACGACAACGTGTCTTTAATGCTAAATTTGAATTTATATTGAAAGAAATATTAAGTATTATAAAGAACGAATTCCACAATGTCATTATTGATAGCATTAAGCAAAAAAAGCAATTAATAGGTGAAGCTAGATCAAATCATGCTATTGATGTACATATATGTGAGGATGAAGAAGATGAAATTGATAATTGTTGCAAACAATCAACAAGTGGAGGAAAGAGTTACAATCAAAAAGTACGCTTTGATGATCCAAATAATAAGGAGAGAGAAATTTTGAGTCATTATACTCAAAAGCATTGGACTAGAGCAACTATAGAGGCATTAGTAAAGATTGGAGATATAGATGAGCCAATTGTTGCCTTGATTGACGACAGTTCAAAAATAAATCTTATATCTAAGGATCTTTACATGAAATAAAAGTGGCCAATTGATATGGAGTATGGATGGATAATACACATAGCTAATAATATGCGAGATGAGTTGTATGGTGCTTGCTTAGATGTCATAATTAGGATTGGTGATGTTGCGATACATCAATACTTCTTTGTTCAAGATGCAACAACTTATCTTCTTATATTGGGACAACCGTTGTCGTGTTGTGACACGATTATATGATGAAATTATAACTAAAAATGATTTTTTAATTAATACTTTATTATCTTATTTCAACAAAAATTCAACATATTTTAACAAGGTTTTTATGAGAGTCTCTTAGTTTATTTTCTTCACTTAATAGCTAGTAGATAAGAATTAGTTAATAATTTTACCTTCTAGATTGTAGTAATTCTTTTATTCCCTTAAAAAAACCATAAAATAGTAAGAATATAATAAAAAAGATAAATCACTAGCATGATTGACATTAGGGTTAAGTTAAGGATAGGGTCGGGCTATAAAATCCCTAGGATAGGTTAGATGGATACCCAAGGGTTGGCTGTTTGTAGGACAGGGTCGAAATCAGACCTTTGGCTACTAAAACAGTTGCTTAGGACAAATCAAGAGTCTTTTGGCAGATCAAAAGATGGGATTAGAGAGAAGACTTAAGAGATTTTGCATTGGATTTGGTTGAGAGTGATTTGGATTAAAAATAACTTTGTAATAGCTTTGCAAAATTAGGGTTGTTTTCAGCAACTTGGGATTTTGTGAAATAAAATAGGGTTGATATTTTAGGCAATTTCAAAAGTTTTGTAGCAGATCTATAGCTGAAAATTTGTGGATTTTTGGGTATTGTTGTTATTAATGTGTGTTATGAATTTGAGCTCAATCTAATAGTTTAATTGTATGTAATTGAGGTTTAAGATCAAGGTCTTGGGAATTAAGCTTTGAAGGTCAGTTGGGATTTTTGAAATCTTGAGCAATTTTCTGGTTGGATTGGAGTGAAATTTTTGTGTGTGGGTAGTAGACTTGTTTTTCTATACACATACAAAATTTGAAAGCAATTGAATGGTGTGAAAGGGAAATTTAGGTACTAGAATATTGGTATTAAGATTGGAGAAGGAGGCCGGCCGTCACCCATGTAAATTTATGGATTTTTCTTCTTTCTGTGAAGTTAGATCTTCTTCAACCTTAATATGCTTATTTTCAACTTAATTAATAAGGTGTGTGTAAAATTTCAATCAATATCAACGGTTTATTTGATAGTTATTGAGATTCTAAAACTACCTTAGGATTTTCTTAGGATTTGGTTAGGATTTGACTAGGATTTAATTAAAGTTTGTTTTAGGATTTGACCAAGGTTGACTAGGATTTAGTTAGGGTTTATTTTTGGATTTAATTAAGGTTTGATTAAAGATGATTTAGAAATTGATTAGAAAGGTTAGGACTAGTTTTGTTGCATATTTCTTTTTTATCTTCCACAGCCAGGTGCCCGAAGCATTCTCAAGTAAGACTTCACGACATATGACACCGTATATTATTGCAACTCAAATGGAAACAAAGATATTTGATGATGGATCAACTTATGTACAGATTCATAGTGAAGATGGGAGAAGGGCAATATAATTTTTGACTGTCCTTTTAAATCATGAATGCAATCGAGATAGATTGAGAGAGAAACCATTGCCAAGAGTTGTTGAAGAATTTACGGATTTTTGAGGAATACTACTATAAAGCGAGATTATAGAGGTACAGAAGGGAAGATACTCTCGTAAGATATATGTACCTTTGATGTAAGGTTTATTGGCATTTTTGAGAATGGAAGTATTATATATAAGAGGATTGAGGATTTAAAAAGAAATGAGAGAAAAAAATTATGTGTTATTGAAAAAGAATTGCATGGGTTAAAAATATTAGAAGATGATGAAAAGATTATTGATATTTATGAAGAAAATGGATTGGAAGATCCTTTGAAATTGATTGCATCTATTGGTTTAGGTGACGATGATAAAGTTATACAGATTCATTTAAAAGAAGTTTATGATATGAATGAACCTTTTCAAATACCAAAGGTTATTGTTGAAACAAAATATAAGACAGTAGATAAGAAGGTAAAACTTATTGCTAGACTGTTGCCAAAAGATTATAAAGAACAGACAGAAGAAGCATCAAGAAAAAAGAACTTAAGGGATCCAAAGAATATTGGGCATAAATTTATTGAAGAGACTTTTGAAGAATTGAAGATTGGTTCTGATGGTTCTTTATTGCCAGAGGAAATTGCGTACTTTGAAGAAATGCTAGCAAAATGAAGTAAATCATTTGTCTTTGAGTCTCATAAAATTAGATGTGTTGATCCAAGTATTATAATTCCAATGGTTATTTTTACTATACCACATGTATCTTAGAATTTGAAGCTAATTCCAATGCTAAGGGTGTATTTACCAAGTTTGGTAGAATTATTGAAAGAAAAGATGAAGATGAAGATTTTGGAGCCTTTTTTTGCATTATATTCTAGCCGATGGTTTACAATGCCCAAGAAAAATGAATCATTATCATTTATTCAAGATATGCAGCCAGTAAATGCAATAACTATCATGAATACAAGAATTGGACCAATAGTAGATGAATTTGCTAAAGCATTTGTAAGAAAGACAATCTATTCAATAGGTGACTTGTATTCAAGTTATGACCAATCTCAACTTACGAAAGAGAGTAGAGACATGACAACGATGAGAATGCCACTTGGATTGATTAGAATGTGTATTCTTCCTCAAGGTGCTACTAACTCAGTTGTGCATATGATGAACAGGGTGAACCAGGTGTTGAGGGATTTTATTCCTGGAAAGACTATGCCATTTTTAGATGATATTCCTATTAAAGAGTATAAAAAAGATGACAAGGATGAAACTTTAGATAAGAGGGGGTGTCGCAAGTATGTAATTGATCATATACAAGATTGTGAAAAGATATTGATTCGATTTGAGGGAGTTCATCTTATATTATCGGATATAAAATCTATATTTGGAATATAAGAAGTTATAATTATTGGACATTTATGTAGATTTTATGGAAGAAAATGAGATCCAGCTAAGGTTGATGCAATTGGGAGAATAAAAGAAGATTGCAGTTCTTTAATAAAGGTGCGTAGGTTTTTAGGTGCATGTGTATTCTATCGTATTTGGATTCCTCACTATGTTTATATAACAGATCCATTGTATAAATTATTACTCGAAGGCTATCATTTTAAATGGGAAGAAAAGCATATCAAAGCAATGCAAATATTGAAGAAATTATTAATATCACCTCCAGTATTGAGAAAAATTGATTATAAGTGCAATAGACCAGTGATTCTTACAGTGGATACTAGTCCAATTGCCATTGGATGGGCTATGGGTCAAGATGATTTAAATGAGTGTAGATTTGCAATTCAATTTGGAGCTAAGGTTTTAAGTACATGCCAACGTGCATATTCTTAGGTGAAAAGAGAATTATGGGGAGTTGTTTCAGCTATGAAAGATGAAAAAGGACTATTTAATTGGAGCAATAGTGGTAGTAGAAACAAATTGTTTGCCTTTGCTTGGAATGATTACTAATTGTACAATCCCATACATTACAATGTTGAGGTGGATTGCTTATATTAAGTCAATAAATCCGAAGTTTAAGCATGTTGCAGAAAAAGACAATTTCGTAGCAGATATGTTATTTCAAGCAAGATATGATAGAGAAGATGAGATGATAGAGGATGTTGATGATGTGGGTACAAAATTTTATTCGATTTCACAATTGAACAAGGAAAATAAGCCATTTTAGGAAGAAAATTATGAAGGGGATTTATTAGATATTGGACATTATTTGAGCACATTAACCAAGCATGCTAATTGGTTAGTTGAAAAATTTAGACAGATCAGGAAAAATGCATATAAGTTCATATTACAAGGAGGATTTCTATAGAAGAGGCCGAAAACAAACATTGGAATGCCATGACGAGTAGTAGGTACTAAAGAAGGTCAACAAAACCTACTCAAGGAATTTCATGATAGTTTATGGGCAGGGCATAGAGGAATTTGGGCTACTTTTGCTAAATTGAAGGAATGGTATTGGTGGAAGAATATGTATCGAGATATAACTTTATTTGTAGAATCTTGTATAACTTGTCAAATATACTCAAATATATGACATTGAGATGGTTTACATCCAACATATCTTTTGGCCATTCATTTTAAATGGATTGTGGATTTGATTATTATGCCAATGGGATTATGGCAAATGAGGTATTTGATTTTGGCTTGTGAAGATTTATCAAATTAAGTAGAAGGCAGGGTTTTAAGGATGAAGTTTACAAAAGGGATTTGCAAGTTTTTGCTTAAAGATGTTATTTGTCGCTATGGATGTGTAGAAAAGATCATTGCAGATCGTGGAGAAGTAAATACACATGAAGCATATGAATTCTTTAAGAGATGTGGAGTCAAATTGTCATTAACTATGGCTTATAATCCAGAGGGGAATGCAAAGAATGAACATGGACACCCACCAATTGTAAAAGCCTTGATTAAAGCCTATAATGGAAGAGTAAAAGAATGGCCTTGACTTCTACCTTATGCATTATGGGCTAATCGAACAACATATAGTTTGGTGACATGATATATGCCAATGGAGCTGATGGTAGGTCAAAAACCTATTATGCCAACTTGGAGTATGCTACCTTGAGAAGAAGGATTAATAAGTGAAGAGTTGTTAGCTATTAAAATTTGAAAACTTGAATAAAGATTAGAAGATGTAGAATTGGCATTGAAAAGATTACAAAGGGCAAGACTAAGGAACAAGGCTCGGTTTGATAAACAACATTGATTGAGGCCTAAAGCAATTGAAGAAGGTGATTGGATACTTGTTTATGACAACAGTTTAGATAACCAGTATATTACTTTAAATTTTTTTTCAAAACATTGATTTGGGCCATATATAATAGTAACAATACACGATAATGCCTTGTATTCATTGAAGGAATTGGATAGTATAAGGTTGAAGATACCTATTGGTGGGAAACGAGTTAAGGTTTTGAAAAGACAAGATAGAGAAATAAATGTGGAGGATCATGTTGAAGATATCAATGACTTTGAAGAAGATAATTATATTGAAATGAATGATGAACATGATGAAGAAGAACTTGGTGTGAGAAATGAAAAGATGGTATGATGCCAACTATGACATTTGCTTCATTGGCGCATATCGGAGGATGGACAGGTTCAAAGGGGGTGGATGTTGTGTTGTAATACGTTTATATAATAAAAAATATGAATAAAGATAAATTCTACTTAATACTTAGTTATCTTGATTTATTAGAAACTTAAAATATTTAAGAAAAGATTTATAAAAGCCTCTTAGATTAATTCTTGTTTTAATAGCTAAAAGATAAAAGTTAATTATTAAAATTTTCTCCTAGGTTGTAGAAACCGGTTCATGGCTTTTAAAAAAGCCATAAGTTAATAAAAATAGAATAAGAGAAATAAAAAGTTAGTATGGTAGATACCAAGGTTGAATTGAAGATAGGATAAGTTTAAAAATCCTTAAAATAAGTTAGATCAATACTCGGGGGGTGACCGGGTATGAGATAGGGTTGAAATCAAACCTTCTACCACATAAATGACCACCGAAGGCAAGGATTTGGGACATTTGAAGATTAGCAATTAGAATGGATAGCCAGCTTAAAGCTTGTTTTAAGCGCATTTAGCTTGTTACTATAGGATTTTGGATGACTTTGCAATCGCTATTCAAAGTCAATATTTTGTATGGGTGTTTTGGATTTTATGTAAGACAATGATGGCTTGCATTCTTGACTGATTTGTATAATTTGTTAAGCATCTATAGTTCAAAATTTGATATTGTTTGGATTGTTGGGTGTACTAAGTGTACACAAAAGTTTGTATTAATCTAGTAGTGCAATCAAGAGATATTTGAGCTTTGATACAAAGGATTGTCGAAAGTTGGTAGTTTAGGATTAGGTAGGATTTCTATGATAACTAAAGATCTATCAATTGGATCAACGTAAATTTTGGCATGGTAATAGAAGACTTATAGATTGAGCTACACACTAAGTTTGAGTTGAAGTTAATAGTGGAAGAAGGAGAAACCACCATTGGAATTTTTGCATCAAATTTCAAGTTGGTGGCCGAGTGTCAAGAGTGTGGTTTTTGGACATTTTCTCGCAATTTGTAAGTTGGATTAAGCTGAATTTTACTAAGCATATAGAAGGCTTATACCAACATTTGTGTGCAAAATTTTACACTAAGTGGATGATTGGATTAAAAGTTATAGCTTAATAAATCTCACTGATTAGGATTAGGACTTACAAAGAAAAATAAAAAATTACTTAATTAAAAAAGAAACAAGACAATTGGGGTATATGTATGGTTGATGTTACTAAGAGGAATGTTTTTAAATACTTTTGAATTGAAATTTGAATTATATTATTAATATATGGGTGAAACATATTAGGATTTTTTGATTATTAGCAAACAAAACCTTACCTTCTACAGCCAGGTGTCTGGTGTCGTATTACGTGTTGTCTTGTTTGAGAATGCATTGGGCACCTGGCTGTAGAAGGTAAAGTTGTGTTTGTAAATAATCAAAAAATCCTAATAGATTTTATCCATATATGAAGAATATAATTCAAATTTCAATTCAAAAGTGTTTAAAAATACTCCTCTTAGTAAAATCAACCATACATATATCCCAATAGCCTCGTTTCTTTTATAATTAAGCAATTTTTATTTTTATTTGTAAGCCCTAATCCAAATCAGTGAGCTTTAACAAGCTGTAAATTTTAATCCAACAGTCCACTTAGTGTAAAATTTTTCACACAAATGTTAGTATAAGCCTTCTATATGCTTAAAAAAAATTCAATCCAATCCAACTTACAGATTGCAAGAAAATGCCCAAAAACCGCTTTGATGACACTCGGCCGCCCACTTGAAAATTGATGCAGAAATTCCAATGGTGATTTCTCCTTCTTCAATTGTTAATTTTAGTCCAAACTTGATATGTAGCTTGATCTTCAAGTCTTCTATCATTATGCTAAAATTTACATTGATCCAATTTATAGATCTTTAGTTATCACAGAAACCCTATCCAACCCTAAGCTACCAACTTTCGACAACCTTTTGTATCAAAGCCCAAATATCTCCTGATTGCATTGTTAGATTAATACAAACTTTTTCTACACACTTAGCACATCCAAAAATCTTGAAAATTTCAAATTTTGAACCATAGATGCTATACAGATTGCACAAATCACTCAAGAATGCAAACCATCATTGTCTTGTATAAAATCCAAAACATGAATATAAGCCTTGATTTTTAACAATGATTGCAAAGTCATATAAAACCCTATGGCAACAAGCTTAATGCTCTTGGAATAAGCTTCAAGCTAGCTATCCAATACAAAAATCCGATCTAAAAAAACCTTTGTACTTTGCCCTAGGCGGCCGTTTTTATGGCTAGAGGTCTGATGTCAACCTTGTCCTACAAACGGCCAAATTCTAGATATCAATCTAACCTATCTTAGGGATTTTATAGCCTGATCCTACTCTCAACTTAATCCTAGTATCAATCATGCTAGTAATTTATCCTTTTTACTATATTTTTATTATTTTATGGCTTTTCTAAGGCAGTAAAAGGATTACTACAGCCTAGAAGGTAAAATTACTAACTAATTCTTATGTACTAGTTATTAAGTGAAGAAAATGAACTTAGAGGCTTTTATAAAAATCTTGTTAAAATATGTTGAATTCTTGTCGAACCAAGATAATAGATTATTAATTAAAAAATCATTTTTAGTCATAGTTTCATCATATAATCGTGTCACAATACGACACTGGTGCATTCTTAAACAAGACAACACGTAATACAACAACATGGCTAATTTGTTGGCCAAATTTCTAACCTATCAATCAACTATAAATATGTATAAAGGTGAAATCACATCTATGTAGCTTCTAAGAAATTTTTTTATAAGATATTTTTAAATTAATCTATTTCTATCTATTTCTACCTATCCATATTAATTAAATAATTATTAGAATAAATCTTATATCTATGACATTGTCTCCCTTTCTAGGCACAAGTTCCACAAGGAGCAATGATTATATATTGAGAAAGTCAAAGATGCACCAAATACTTTGATCTTTGTTCCCTTTGAAGATAGTTGATAGGTCTTCTTAGCCATCAATAGTATCCCATACCAAGGTGGGAGGACCATCTTGATATTTGATCATTGTTAAGGCCTTCATAACTTTCTTCAAAGAAAATGTTTGAAACATTATTAGGATTAGTTCTTATTTCTAAAAGTATCACTAAACATTGAGAGTCTCTTCCAAGGTTGTGATATCAAATATGTTGTATCTTGCCATCAATCCAAAAAAAAAAATGTTATTCTTGAGGATCTTTATTTCTATTCTTTTGTCTTAAAGATTGTTATAATTATAATATTTTGTCCAATAAATTAACAAAAGATAGTTTTTGAGCTAAATTTGCTAGTTATTGATTTTCTATCTCTTTGGCATTAAAAAATTCAAAAGAATAGCAAACAATGATACAAGATAGAATGAAATCTCTATTGAACCTTCTTTGATTTATAGCAAGGATTTTCTTGACTATTCATCTTGATTTTGATGGATGTCATCGATAAAATGCATTGACTTTTATCGATATATTTGCTAGATTCCTAGATGGCTCCCATGTGCATTCACTAATATCATATCCACACCAATGTAGAAGATATTTTAGCTAATTTTGATGTTGTCTTAAATCTAAGACTTCTTCTACCTCAAATTTTTCATTGTAGTCTATTTTTATAAAAAGTAGTGGCATTTGTCTTCTTCTTTGTATATCCATTTTTTTGTATGATTCAAGCAATGGCATATGGAATACATGATGGATCTTCATAGATTTTGGTAGATATAATCGATAAGTAATTAGATTAATCTATTCACAAATCGGAAATGGTTCAAGCCTACAATAATCTAGGTTATCATAAGGACAAATGGTTTTGGTATTATGATAAAACAACCATACTTTATTGCCTATGTGGAATTAAGGTTGTTTCTTGCAATAGACATGTGTATTGATCTTTTGTTGTTTTTGATATTTTTTTAATTGTACCTTCATTGTTGTATATAACTTTGACAATTACTTTGCCAAATCTTTTGCTATAGGATTATTAGCTTTTAAAAAGTCAAAAGTATCAAATTATGGATGATAATCATAATTAGAAAAAAATAAAATTTATTATATAGAAGAATGTATTGAATTATTGTAAGCAAACTCCACCAATGGCAAAAAAATTGTCCAATTATTTTCATGATAGTTGATAAATAATTTCAAATTTTATTCTAAAATTTAATTTATTCATTCCATTTATTTATCAATTTGAGGGTAGAAAGTTGAAGATAGTTTTATATCCACCTTCAATATTTTGAAAAGGATTCTCTAAAATTTTGATACAAATTGTATTTTTCTATCTAATATAATATCTTTTGATAATCCATGATAGTAATAAATATTGTCAAAAAAGAATTTAGCTATTTCTTCACTTATAATAGATATTGTAAATGGTACAAAATATACCATCTTGGTGAAACAACCTACAATCACAAATATAAAATCATATGAATTTGAATTTGTAAGATTTATGATAAAATCCATAGAAACAAAAGATTAAATTTTTTTTGGTATATGTAATAGTTAGAAAAGTTTGTAAGGTTGAGGAATTTTTGATCTTAAACAAACATTATATGATTATATAAACTCTTTAATAGGCTTCCACATTTGAAGCTACCCAAATTTTTTTAATATTAGCTCCAAAATCTTATTATATCTAAAATATCTTATTGTGGGGAAGTTGTGACAAGCTTCAAGAATACGTAGTCGTACTTCATCTTTTAGAATATATAAGCATCTTTCAAAATAGAATAGATTTTTCTTGAATTTGAATTTAGAAGTATCATGATACTTAGATGAATTATTTTTAATATCATAAATAAGAAGATTTGGCAACATACTTGACTAGACTTGCTTGAAGAAAGTTGAATTAACAATCAATATCAATTTCATTACTTGAAGATGAAATTGCTCCGACTTCAAGAGGATTGTTCTTTATTGATCAAAAGCTAATTTTTTTTTTTAATATAAGATAAGAACGCCTAGAATAGATATTAAATAGATCTTATTTTCTTGGTTAATAAATAATAATAAACTTAAATTTTAACAAAGACATGCTTCAATGAGCTTGATGACAATTTAATATATATATTGACATGAAGTATTCAAGGTTTTTGTGATTTTATAAATGGTAATTGGACTAAAAGTGCCTTCTAGTTAGTGATGCCATTCTTGAAAAAAATCCACAATTGCAAGAAGTTTTTTATCATGGATTTTATAATTGATCTCTGTTGCTAAAAATTTCATGGAATAGAAAGCTATTGGGTGGAGTTTATCATTTGCTTCCATTTGTGATAAGGGAGACAAATATGAAGACTAATCTATTCAAATAGTCAATAGTAAATGGTGAAAGGGGGCCCTTAATTCAGGATATAAACCTTGTTCATGGTGGCACATGCCAATTGAACCTAAAAAATCCTAGATAAAACATGCAATACCACGAGTAAAGTCTGATGTGTTTATTTTTATAGAAAATGCCTTAGAAAAGTCAATACAATATAAGATTGGTAGAGAAGTAAAAATTATTCTCAAAGCTTTAAATGAAACTTTTGTTTCTTTACTCCACTCAAATCTGTTCTTACAAATTAAAGGTGTAAATAGAATTGCAACTTGAAAAAAGTTCTTGATGAAGATGTGATAGTAATTGGCAAATTCTAAAAAGCGTTGTACATCTTTTATTATTTTTGAAATCTTCTAGTCCATGATTGTCTAGACTTTCTTAGGATCTATCTTGAGACCATCATTTAAAATAATATATCCTAAGAAGTCAATTTGGATAGTATGAAATATGCACTTTTTTTTATCTTGGCATATAATCTCATATTTCTAAATTTTTGTAATACATGATGAATATATAATTCATGCTTTTTTATATTCTTAGAATAAATTAAAATATTGTTTAGGTAACAAACAAAAAAATTATCTAGAAACTCATAAAAAATATTATTTATGAGATGTTGAAAAGTAATTGGTATATTTGTGAGTCCAAAAAGAATAATGTTAAATTTTAAGTGTCCATACCTTATTCAAAATACAATCTTCTATTCATCTCTTTCTTTGATGCGGATCAAATTGTACATTGTCGTATTATAATATGTTTATGTAGTGAAAATAGAAACAAGAATGATTTTTTATTTAATATTCAATTATCTTGATTCAATAGGAATTCAAGATATTTAAAAAAAGTTTTATGAAAGCCTCTTAGATTTATTTTCTTGTCTTAATAGCTAGTAGATAAAATTTAGTTATTAATTTTTCCTTCTAGATTATAAAAATTCTTTTATTGCTTTTAAAAAACCATAAATTAATAAAAATAGGATAGAAGAGATAAATAATTGATATGATTGATACTAGGATTAAGTTAAAGATAGGATTAAGCTTAAAAATTTCTAAAATAGGTTGGATTGATATGTATTAGGAATGTAAGATAGCAAATTAGCCAAGAATCAAGGAGAAGAATTCAGAATCAAAATAACTTCAAAAAAAAAGAATTGGATGGACAAGAACAAGAATTAGATCAAGAATAAGAAATTGGATTAATATCAAGAATAAGACAATACTCTGAATTGTTCCAAGACTTGTATTGGCAAGATTAAGGTGCTCCTCAATCTTGTCTCTTATTTATACTATGAGGCTTTATGTCCTATTGGACCTTTTAAGAGTATCTTAGAATATTCTAAAAGCCTGAGGAAGATTTTGGAAGACTCTAAAAAGTCTACGGGAGGTCTTGGAAGGTTGAAGAAGATTCTAGAAGGTCCTAAGAATATCTTAGAATATTCTAGAAGTTTGACGAAGATTTTGGAAAACTCTAAAAAGTCCACGAGAGGTCTTAGAAGGTTGAAGAGGATTCTAAATGATTCTAAGAGATTCTAAAAAGCTATAGAAGGTTCTAGAAGATTACAAAAAGTTCTAGTAGTAGCTTAAAGTATATCCATAACATCACCTTCCCTTCAAGCAATAAGTTTTATGAGGAGCTGAAGCAATTTGATGATCAAATCACATGCGTAAAAATTCTAAAATTTGTCAAAGTAGAGAAGCAACATATTTTGTCTTTTATTCGTTGATTATCAGTTCAACACGACCCTTGAGATGGCGTTGATGACCTCCAGATATAATCTCTGATAAGCCAATATCCCATCTAAGAATTTGTTCTTCGTTGCGACCTTCAAAACATCCTCCAAACATAATTTCTGGTCTACCTGGAGTCACCATTCCAACTTCGAGGAGTATTATCAAAGCTTGAATATTTGAATCGAGATTTTTGTGATGAGGCTCTATCTCCAAAGACTCCAAGCATAGCTTTACTTGATGTTGAGATACTTCTTCTTCATGTAATTCATGTTCCTCAAATCTAACAGATTGTAAAAGTTGCAATGATTTTCCAGCCGCTTGTATGGCAAAAGAATCTTCTGACTCTTATTCTTGTAATTTCCTTGAAATACAAAGATTTGACATGATAACTAATAAGCTTCTAGCAAGTTCTATTCTATCCTAAGAAAATATAAGTGCAGGTCTCGGCGTGGCTCTCCCCTTTTTATATTTGTCTTTTATTATTGATAGGAAGCATCATTTAGAAGCCAAGAGATATTACTGTCGACAAAATCTTCAATGACCATTGAATCTAGGTTTTTTAGGATATTATTGATGGAATTGGCAAATCTTCTTAGGTGTATTTTTAAGATTATCCGAGGGTTCCCATGTTCTTTTACTAACTCCATAGCCCTTTCAATGGATGAAGTATTCCAATCGTCTATGTCTTATATGTGAATCTAATATTTCATCCACCACGTTGTCATATTATGTGAGGTCTTATTCGAGAATGCATCGGACACCTGGCTGTGAAAGATAAAGTTGTGTTTGTAAATAATCAAGAAATCCTAATATGTTTTATCCATATATGTAGAATATAATTCAAATTTCAACTCAAAAGTGTTTAAAAATACTCTTTTTAGTAATATCAACTACACATATATTCGAATTGCCTTGTTTCTTTTATAATTAAGGAATTTTTATTTTTCTTTACAAATCCTAATCCTAATAAGTGAGCTTTGACAAGCTATAACTTTTAATCCAACCATCCACTTAGTGTGAAATTTTGTATACAAATGTTAGTATAAGCCTTCTATATGCTCCAAAAAAATTCAGCCCAACTCAACTTACAGATTGCAAGAAAATGTCCAAAATCCGCACTAATGACACTTGGCGGCCAACTTGAAAATTGATGCAAAAATTCCAGTATAGATTTCTCCTTCTTTAATTATTAACTTCAGCTCAAGTTTGGTGTGTAGGTTAATCTCTAAGTCTTCTATTACCATGCCAAAATTTACAATGATCCAAAAGATAAATCTTCAGTTATTATAGAAACCCTTCTCAACCCTAAACTGCCAACTTTCGACAACCTTTTGTATCAAAGCCCAAATATCTCTTAATTGCATTGTTAGATTAATACAAACTTTTTTTCATACTTAGCACATCCAAAAATCTAGACAATATCAAATTTTGAACTATAGATGCTACACAAATTGCACATATCAGTCAAGAATGTAAGCCATCATTGTCTTATATAAAATCCAAAATACCAATACAAACACTAACTTTGAACAATGATTGCAAAGTCATCCAAAATCCTATGGCAACAAGCTTAATATTCCTACAATAAGCTTTAAGCTAGCTATTCAATCAAAAAATTTGATTTGCAAAATCCCTCATATTTTGTCCTAAGCACCCATTTTAATGGCCAAAGGTTTGATTTCAACCCTGTCCTACAAAAGGCCAATCCTTGGATATCAATCTAACCTATCCTAGGGATTTTATAGCTTGATCTTACCTTCAATTTAACCTTAGTATCAATCATGCTAGTAATTTATCTTTTTTATTGTATTTTTACTATTTTATGGCTTTTCTAAGGCAATAAAAGAATTACTACAACTTAGAAGGTAAAATTACTAATTAATTCTTATCTATTAGATATTAAGTGAAGAAAATAAACTAAGGCTTTCATAAAAACCTTATTAAAATATGTTGAATTTTTGTTGAATAAAAATAATAGATTATTAATTAAAAAATTTATTTTTAGTCATAGTTTCAGCATATAATCGTGTCATAACATGACAACGTATTCAATCTCTTATTTGACTTCAATTGGAGTTGGTCGTAGAATAGTTCTCCCAACAATATTTAATTTATAATAGGTTTTTAAAAGCGAGACATGAAAGGTTGGATGAATGTGCATGCTACTTGATAGTTCAAGATGAAAACTTATTGGATTTACTTGATGTAGAATTGTAAAAGGTCCAAGTCTTTGATAGTCTAATTTTCATGATCATCAATTTATTTGTATATTTTGTCTAAGTAACCAGACACGATCTCCTACTTTGAAATTTGGTTGGTTCTTACAATGAATGTCTGCATAGTCTTTATATCGATCTTGGACTATTTATAATTGGAATTTCAATTCTTTATGGATGATTTTTATATAGGTAGCTTGACTTTCTGTAGTAGGGATTCCCATATCTTCAATTTGAAATGGATCTATTCTAAGGTGGTATCCATAGTTTGAGAAGAATGGAATTTGCTTTGTTGAAGAATATTCGGAATTATTATATGCAACCTCAACCAATGGTAGAAAGACCATCCAATCATCTTGTTAGTAATTTATACTACAATGAAGATATTGTTCTAAGATCTAATTCACTCATTCTGTTTGACTGTCAGTTTGAGGATGATAAGTGGATGAGAGGTTGATCTTGACCTTTAAAAGCCGAAATAGTCTTCTCCAAAAGTTTGATACAAATTGCGGTCCTCGACCTGAAATAATATCAATTAGAAGGCCATGTATTTGGTAAATATTATCAATAAAAAACTTGGCTGTTTTCTCTCCAAAAATAATCTTGTTGCACAAGATAAAGTATGCCATCTTAGTAAAACGGTCTACCAACACAAAAATTGAATCTTTTCCATTTGAAATTGGAAGGTCTGTAATGAAGTCCATAGATAACGATTGCCATGGGCCCTTAGGAACTGCAAGGGTTTGTAGAAGTTTATATGATTGGTGTCTTGGAATCTTTGTTTATGCACAAATTTGGCATGATTGGATGAATTCTTTCACCAATTTCCACATTTGAAGCCACCAATAGTCTATTGATATCAATTTCAAGTTCTTATTGAAGCCAAAGTGTCCCGTTGCTAGAAGGTCATGTCGAGCTTGAAGAATTTGAAGTCTTATAGGTCCTGGAAGAACATATAAGAGATTCTTGAAATATAACAATCCATCTTCGAATTTGAAATTATTGTTTTCTTCTACATGTTCATTTTTTAAACGTTGTTGGATGTTCTTTATAAATAGATCTGTCTTCATTGCTTTCTAGATTTCCATCTTGAGAGTTGGATTTGTATAGGTAGATATCGTCGATGTCTTTAATTACAAATTAGACGGCTTTAACATGATTGATTTTTATTGATCCAATACAATACCTCCTATTTGTGGTGCAAGATATGATCGTCAAAAAATGGCATCTGATTTTCCTTGAAGTTTTTTCAGATGATATGTAATTATAAAATCAAATCAAAATAATGACATGCTCCATTGTGCTTGTCAATGATTTAGAAATCAAGCATTGATAAAATATTCTAAATTTTTGTAGTCGGTATATACCATGATCTTGTGTTGAGTCCCTTCCAACAAATGGGTCATTTTTCAAAAGCATCAACAATTGTCAATAATTCTTTATCATGGATCTCGTAATTAATCTCTGTAGTTGAAAATTTTTGAGAGCGGAATGCTAGTGGATGTAATTAACCATCATCACCAATTTCAGAGAATATAGATCCCAATGCAAAATTTGAGGCATCCGTTTCTAGAATGAATGGTTTTGTTGGATCAACGTGGACAAGTATAGGAGCAAAAGTGAAAAATTCTTTTAGCTTCTTGAATGCTTCTTCAGCCTTATCATCTGAGTATTCTTGTAAGGTATCATTTATCATATATTGGAAGATTGTAGGTACATTTATAAGTCTAAAAGACATAACATAGTACATAAAATATCCATACCTTGTGTAGAATGGTGTCTTTCATTGATCTCCTTTTTTAATTCTAACTAGATTGTAGGCCCTTCTCAAATCAATCTTTGTAAAAATCTTTGCTTGTCCTAATTGTTCCAATAATCTTGAGATTAATGGCAATAGATAGCGATTTTTTATACTTATCTTGTTCAGATCTCAATAGTCAACACACATACGTAAGGAACCATCCTTCTTTTTCACAAATAATATAGGAGCTCTAGCAAGTGATTTTGAATGTCGAATAAAATTCTTGGCTAGATTTTCATCAATATATTCTTGCAAGGCTGTAAGCTCTATTTGTGACAAATTATAAATTAGACCAAATAGAGGTTGAGCTCCATCTTGTAATTTGATTGCACAATCATAAGGATGATGTTTGAGTAATATGTCTGCTTTTTTCTTTTCAAATACGTCTTTCAAATAGTGATATTGACTAGGAATTTTCTGCTTCAATTGCTCCATTGGGTCTTTCATTGGGATAGCATACAATGCAAATGCATCTCTTTTTTTTGCTCCTTGCATAAATGCTTTAGCTTTAAAGAATAGAGCAATACGTTGTTTCTTTTTTTGATGTGTGGATCTTGAGGAAATCTTTTGCATATTCCAATCAATATTAAGATTATGTAATTTAAATCAAGAAAGTCCAATGACAATAGGATTTGTTGGACATCTAATGATGTTAAAAATAATTTGTGATACTTGATCTTCTAGTATCACTTCCAACGGTTGGATTTCTTCGACAATATCTCCTAATGCAAGGTTTTGTCCATCAATGACTTCAACGGGTGTAAGATGGATCTTCTTTACAAGTAGTAGATTGTGCTTGGTTACAAAATCCTTATCCATAAAGCATATTGAGGCTCCAGTATCTAAAAGGACTATAATAAAAATTTCTTGTTTCAAGGTTTTTATATATACATAAAGTATAAAACAAGATATTGGATTTAGTGGTAAAAAGAGACCTTTTTTTGGTACTTTAGACTTAGGGGTGTCCAACCGCAAGGTCCCTACTGTGGCTAAACGTCTTCATTTTTTGACCTTTCTAATTTGGATATTATACCTCGTGCCTTAAATTCTTTAGACTTATTTGGACAATTTGTTGCCGTGTGATTGGATCTTCTATAATATAGGCATAAATTTTCTTGCCGACGTCTAGTCTTTTTTGCTGGTGTTAATGGCTTGAATTGAATCGCATCAATTTGCATAGGTTCAGGATATGTTAATGGCTTTTCCAATACTCTTGAAGATATAGCAGCCATACTTTCATATGTATTGCTGAAAATTGATCGTCTTTCTTATCGTAGTTCAAATAGGCAATTGTCAGAAGTAATAGATTGAGCTATGAATTCCTCTAAGCTTTCAATTCTTGACATCATGATCAATAAATTCTTTACATCATCTTTTAGGCCATAACAAAATCGAGTCATAAAAGCCTTATCATTCCAATCAAGGTCACAAGTAAATTGTTGAAATTCTGCGGTATAAATTGCAGCTCAATGTTGCCCTTGTCATAGATTTTGGATCTTCCTCTCTGCCACCTTCTCTCAATCACTATTTTCAAATGCAGCAATAAATCTTTTTATAAAAGCTTCTAAGTTGTACGGGATCGGAGAATTATTTTTCAATAGTGGCACAAAGTATGATTGAGCACTTCATGATAAAAAGGTGTCCATAAAAGCGACTTGAGTGAATCCATCTAAGTAATGAGAAGGATATAGTCATAAGTAAAGTCACACTTGTTGTACAAATCCTTGAAAGTTGGATCTTGTTCTATCAAACTTATTAGGTATATTAGCTTTTGGCTCTTTTATGACAACCCTTGGAACTTCTAGAGAAGTTGTGTGTATAGCTTGTCTATTCCTTGCTTTTTTTAATCAAATAATCTCTTATTGTAAGTTACGAATCTTTCGCTTAATTTCTTCAAATATTTGCTCTATTTGCAATTCTTTTCTTGGATTGCAAAAAAATGTCATTTCTTCTCATACTGTATCCAATAGGGCTCAAAGATTTGCAAGTGTTGCTACTCTATATTCTATTTGTGAGGATGCACCTCCATTAACTTGATTTATTTTCATCTTAAAAAAGAAAAAATCGATAAGCTATTAGTATTTTCTATACTAAAAAGAATACTTTGAGACAATTAGTTTAGAGGAGGATAATCCACAACCTCTAAAATGTAGTGATATAACTTAAAAAAGGGATAATCCACTCTTTCCAAAGAAAAATCAACTACAATAAGTAAGCATATCAATCTAGAAGGAGATAATCCACACTCTTTAGAACGCAATAGTATCTTAAAGAAGAATAATTCACTTTCTATTAATAGATCTAAGCTCTGATATGATTATGTAAGTCAATCTTGCCAAACTATTAGGGATGCAAGATAGCAAGTTAGCCAAGAATCAAGGAAAAGAATTCAGAATCAGAATAACTTTAAAAACAAAGAACTAGATGGACAAGAATAAAAATTAGATCAAGAATAAGAAACTGGATTAATATCAAGAATAAGGCAATACTCTGGATTGCTCCAAGACTTTTGTTGGTAAGATTGAGGTACTCCTCAGTCTTGCCTCTTATTTATACTATGAAGCTTTATGTCCTATTGAACCTTCTAAGAGTATTTTAGAATATTTTAAAAACCTGAGGAAGATTTTAAAAGACTCTAAAAAGTCTACGGGAGATCTTGGAAGGTTGAAGAAGATTTTAGAGGGTCCTAAGAATATCTTAGAATATTCTAGAAGTTTGAGGAAGATTTTGGAAAATTCTAAAAAGTCCACGAGAGGTCTTGGAAGGTTGAGGACGATTCTAGAAGATTCTAGAAAATTCTAAAAAGCTATAGAAGATTCTAGAAGATTACAAAAGTTCTAATAGTAGCTTAAAGTATGTCTGTGATAATATCCAGGATTGACTATTTATAGGATAGGATTAAAATCAGACCTTTAGTAACAAAAATAATCACTAAGGGCAAAATATTAGGTCATTCAAAGATCAGCAACTAGAATTTGAGAGCTAGATTTAAGCTTCTTTCAAAGATATAAGACTTATTTTTGTAGGTTCTAGAAGAACTTAATAATTGTTATTTAAAGTTAAGGTTTGTGTTGGTGATTTGGATTTTATATAATAAAATTAATACTAGTACTCTTGGCTAGTGTGTGCAATTGGTATAACATCTATAATTGAAATTTTTGTAATATGTGATTGATTATATGTGCTAAAATTATGTAAAGTTTTATAACAATCTAATAGTGTAATTGGAAGATATTTGATCTTTAGTGCAAGAAGGTACTAGAAGTTGGCAATTTAAGGTTGTTAAGGATTTTTGTGATATCTAAAGATCTATTAGCCAAAAATAAATAAAATTTGGCATGATATTAGAAGATTTAGAGATCAAGCTATATACTAATTTTGAATTAAAGTTAACAATTTAAAAAGAAAAAATTGCTATTGGAACATCTATATCAACTTTCAAGTTGGTGTCACGGACACAAAATATAGACTTGAAGTCTATATAAGAAGTTCAAGAAGAATCGACAGGAACTGGATTAATCATATGAGTACAAAAACAACACCAGAGAGGTAAGCTAGAGCTCCAAGAGATGTGTTGTCGAGATTGAAGAACTCTTCAGCCTCGACTCCAATATATATTCCTATCTAGGAAGCTTCTCAAGCAGCTTCCACCAACTAGGGAGCTTCTTAAGTAACTTCTACTAACTAAGAAGCTTCTCAAGCAACTTCTACCAACTAGGAAGATGTTAGAAGGCTCTGGAAGGTTCTAGAGAGTTCTAAAAAACTTCTAAAATATTCTAGAAGGTTCTAATAAGTATGTCCTTGACATCACCTCCTCCTCTAGCTTCGAGGTCTCCGAGAAGCCATTTGAGATATATACTCATAAACGTAGGAAATCAAAAATTTGTCGCATAGTCTCTGCAATATACTCCAGCTGTCATTCATGAGGCAGATGATTTATGGATCCTTGTAGCCATCGATAATGACCAATACCTTCTACTTGAGACCATGTTTGAACTTGTATATTTTCATTGTGGAAACGACCTGATAATATCGCTTCGCCACTACTTGCATGAGTCTGGTTTGACTTCAAAGACAATTATAAGTGACCTGCTGCTTGGTATTCTTTAACGTCTTCTTGGCTCTTCTAATTCTACATCTCGAGGTTGACGTCGTGAGCTACTCGGTTGTGATGGTACCACTAGTATAGTATCTACAATCTCAATAGCCATATCTAAATACTCCTTGATATTAGATATCTTAATATTACAAAATACAACAAGTTATGTTTTGATAAGACCTGGATCTCTTTTCTATTCATTTCTCCAGAGAAGGCTTCATCTTTACGCTTTGTTAATGATCAGCTTTTGGTTTATTAGGATGCTCGTCGTTGATTCCACATATGCTTTTGGCCGATACATTAATGAATTTTTATTGGTTTCCATGTTCTTTCGTTAATATATCGTAGCGCTCAATAAACGAAATCTTTCTAATTTATTCCATCTTCGCCGTGAATCTAGTATCTTTTCCACCTCATATTCTTTGTTGTTTTCAATTTCTATACTAGGTGGTGGACATTGCACTCTTTCAAAAAAAGACGATTTCCGATAAGGCTCTAATAGAGAAATATGAAAGACAAGGCGTACCTTCATAGCCGCTGGTAACTCTAGGTGGTACACCACAGGATTGATCTGCTTCTGAATAACAAATGATTTCAATCTCTAGTAGTCTAACTTATCACATGGCCGCTTGGTCTTGATATTCCATTGAAGCAGCCATATTTTATCTCCAATTTTGAAATTAGATGCCTAATTCCAAAATTTATCCGTGGATGCTTTGTAAGATTCTTGGGCAATTTGTAATTGAAGCTTGATGTGGCTTGAAGCTTCCGATAGTTGCTTTCGCTAATCATTTGTTGATTTGTGTATTTTGCTAGTGGACTCCAATAGATAAGCTTGAGATGGGCACCCGTAGTTGGAAGAATGGTGTTTTGAGTCGACTATGAAGAGTGTTGTTATGTATAGCTTCGACTAGCGGTAGATACTCTGATCTAATCATCTTATGGCAATAGTTTGATCTTTTTATATTAAATATTGTTCTAAAACTGATTCACCGTTACGTTGGCCGTCAATTTGAGGATGGAATGCCGGAGAAAGCTTGATGTCTACCTTCAATATCTTAAAAAAAGATCTTCAAAACTTTGATACAAATTGTGTTCCTCAATCACGGGCATGTCATCGACAGACTAACGTGCCGATACGTACCCGTATCTTGGCAGCGATGTCTTCTTCTTGCAAGGATATTAAAATGTGCCATCTTCGTAAGTCGATCCACCATAACAAAGATGCTGTCAAATGAATTCGATGGCAGCAGATCTATAATAAAGTCCATGGAAATTGAAGACCATAGACGACACGGAATAGGCAATGGCTGTAGAAGTTCATAAAGGCGATGTCGAGGGTTCTTGGATCTTGAACAAATGTCACAAAAGAAGAGAAAATCCTTCACATCCTTCCACATTTGGAGCCACCAGAAATCTCAGGAAATGAGTTCCAAGGTCTTGTTGAATCCGAAATGTCCCGCAATTAGAAAGTCATGACGAGATTAAAGGACTCAAAGTCGTGCTGACCCTTTTGGGATATATAGCCGCTCCTCAAAGTATAAGAGATCTCCTTCAACCTTGAACTTGTCATCATTGATACGCTGCTTGATATCAAGGACTATTGAATCTTCAATGGTTGCACCACGTACCTAGTTGAGGAAGTGAGCATTAATTGGCACCACAGCAGCACAAATCCTGAATTGCTCTGGCTTTAACAATGTCGTACACTATTGATCAAGCTTTGCTTCTCCAACCTTCGGCGCAAGATATGATCTTCTTGATAAGGCATTGGATAGTCCTTGCTGCTTATCAGGCCGATAAATAATAACGAAGTCAAATCTAGATAGCGGCATATTCCATCAAGCTTGACGTTGATTTAGAACTCGAGTAGACATGAAATATTCTAGATTCTTGTAATTCGTATATACGGTCACAGGATATGCAGCTCCTTCGAGGAAGTGATGCCACTCTTGGAAAGAATCCACTATAGCAAGAAAATCTCGTAATTGATCTCAGCCGCAGAAAACTGACTTCGTCTCATGCCTTATCATGAATCATGAATCTTGTAGTTGATCTCAGGTACAGAAAACTTCCGTGAATAGAATGCAATTGGATGAAGCTTATTGTCGATGCCTATTTGTGAAAGTACGGCTCCTAAAGCAAAATGTGAAGCATCAGTTTCCAAATAGAAAGCCTTTCCAAAGTTTGGGTGTATCAAGATTGGAGCCGTAGTAAATGTTGTTTTAAGATTTTGAAATGCTTTTTCCGCTAGAAGTCCCCATTCTAGCTTATCCTTATATGTTAATCAAGTGAGTGAAGCAGCAACTTGAAAATAATTCTTGATGAAGATTCGATAGAAATTAGCAAAGCCAAGAAAATATTGTATGTCTCTAACCATCTTTGGAACTTCCTAGGACACAATTGCTTCCACCTTCTTGGGATCCATCTTCAAGCCTTCCATAGTCACAACAAACCCTAAAAACTCCATCTCAATTTCGTGAAATAAGTACTTTTCCAACTTAGCGTTGTCGTATTGCAGCACGTTTATATAGTGAAAGGTATAGATAAGAGCAATTTATATTTAATACTTGATTATCTTAGTTCAATAGGAACTTAAGATACTTAAGAAAAGGATTATGGAAGCTTCTTAGATTATTTTCTTGTTTTAATAGCTAACAGATAAAAGTTAGGTGTTAAAGTTTTCTTCTAGGCTATACAAATTCTTTTACTGATTTTAAAAAGCCATAAGTTAATTAGAATAGGATAGAAAAAGAAAATAGTTATTATGGTTGATATTGAAATTAAGTTGAAAATAGGATTTAACTTAAAAATCCTGAAATTTAGTTGAATTGATACCCAAGGAAAGACCGGATATGAGACAGGGTCAAAATCAGACCTCTAGGGACAAAAACGACCGCCGAAGGCAAGAGAGAGGGACATTCGAAGATTAGTAATTAGGATTGGATAGCTAGCTTGAAAGAGGTTCCAAGGGCGTTTAGCTTGCAACCATAGGATTTTGGAGGACTTAGCAATCGCTATTCAAAATCAGGGTTTGTATTGGTGACTTTGGTTTTTATATAAGACAATGATGGCTTGCATTGTTGAGTGATTCGTAAAATTTGTGAAGCATCTACAGTTCAAAATTTGATATTGTCTGGATTGTTGGGTGTGCTAAGTGTTTACAAAGTTTTGTATTAATCTAACAATGAAATCAGGAGATATTTGAGTTTTGGTACAAAGGGTTGTCGGAAGTTGGCAGTTTAAGGTTGGATAGAGTTTCTGTAATAACTAAAGATCCACTAATTGGATCAATGTAATTTTTGGTATGCTGATAGAAGACTTGTAGGTTGAGCTACACACCAAGTTTGAGCTGAAGTTAATGGTGAAAGAAGGAGAAATCACCATTGGAATTTCTGCATCTATCTTCAAGTTGGCGGCCGAGCATCATCAGTGTGCTTTTTTGGGCGTTTTCTTACAATTTGTAAATTGGATTGGACTAAGTTTTTTTGAGCATGTAAAAGGCTTATACCAGCATGTGTGTGCAAAATTTCACACTAAGTGGACGGTTCGATTAAAAATTATAGCTTGTTGAAGCTCACTGATTAGAGTTGGGACTTATAAACAAAAATAAAAATTGCTTAATTATAAAAGAAATAAGATAATTGGGATATATGTAAGATTGATTTTACTAAGAGGAGTGTTTTTAAACACTTTTGAATTGAAGCTCGAGTTATATTCCTTATATATGGGTGAAACAAATTAGGATTTCTTGAGTATTTGCAAACAGTACTTTACCTTTGTAAAGATCTTTGCACGTCCAAGTTGTTCCAAAAGACTAGAGATCAAAGGTAATGGATAGCGATTCTTCTTTGTCACCTTGTTGAGACCTCGATAGTCCACACACATCCGTAGTGAACCATCTTTCTTCTTCACAAATAAGATTGGTGTCCCAGCTGGCAATTTTGAATGACAAATGAAGTTCTTGGCTAGGTTCTCGTCAATGTATTTCCGCAACTTAGCCAACTCCATCTGCGATAGGTTGTAGATTGGGCCAAAAGACGGTTGTGCTCCTTCTTGCAATTCTATGGCAGAATCATATGGTCGATGTTGTGGTAGCATGTCAGCATTCTTTTTTTGGAACACGTCTTGAAAATCCTTATATTGTTCCGGTACTCTTGCTGTTAATATTTGCTCTCTACTAGTTGGAGCTGCATAAATGACCACTGGTGTGCCTTCCTTACACGATCTTACAAAATTTCTTGCTCCAATGAACAAGGATTTTTTGGTTTGGGATCTTCTTCCACGCTTGTTCTCAGGTTGTTCTATGGAAAATGTTATCTTCCGCAATCTCCAATCTATGGATGGATTATATTTTACTAACCAAGAAAGATCAAGAATAATAGGATTTGATGGGGTGCTAATAATGTTGAAAATAATATAACTATTGTGGTCTTTAAATGTCACTTCTATAGGTTATGATTCATGGGTGACACTATAAGATAATAAAGATTGTCCATCTATTACTTCTATGTGAACAAGTTTGAATTTTTGTACTAGGGGAATTTTGTGATGTTTAGCAAATTCTTGGTCTAAAAAACAAGCAGATGCTCCTGAATCTAATAAGGCTAAGATTTTTAGTTTTTGAGGACTAAAAGACAAAGAAATTGTAAAACAACGGGCAGGTTGAGTAGAAAGAGAGGAACCTGATTTTGATTTGTCCAACCGCTGTCGTACTGCATTTACGTGCAGTGTGTAAAAATATTAAAAATCTTGTATCTATTGTTAATATATGTGTGAGTGCTAGAAGTTATTTTAGAAGATATTATAAGGAGAGGATTTATTATAGCCACTTAGTTAGTGAATTAAGATGGCTATTTGTTTTGTTCCTACCTTATTTATATCCTAGAATAGACTCTTTTGTAATCAGAAGAAAGGTAAAGGTTGTTTACCTTTCTTGTTGACTTTTGAGGTAGAATGGACCTTATGAAGGGTAAGAAAGAAGAGCATGGGGTGAATAAGGCCCATCCAATAGGATTTGGCTGCCCATGTGGGCGTCTCATAGTCTAATATAGAAAGAAAGGGAGATATACTCCTCTTGTTAGACCGAGAGAAAGGCAGTTTTTGAGTGGTGAACTTTGGAGAGAGATAGCTCCAAGGAGATAGAAGTGTTTGTAGTGAAAATTGGTGGGTGTGTTCTTCGAGTTGTGAGGATTCTAGAACCTACTCACTTGCTTGTATTAGAGTTGTGAACAAAAGGTTATGCTTGTTTTAGTAGAGTGAGGTTTGCTGCCACCCGACGAAGAGGGGCAGAAACTTCGAGCTGCCACTGCAAGTTTGATTTCAACTCTTTCTTAGTGAAATTTATAGAGAGTGTGGAAGATTGTGCTAGCTATCTATCAAGACATCTCTTGTAGCATTTGGAGTTGGAGAGCAAAAGTTGTGAGCTTGAGAGTGGGAAAGGGTTTGCTGCCACCCGACGAAGAGGGGCAGAAACTTTGTTCAACCACCCAAGTCGGACAGTCTCTTAAATCCTTTTGATATTTTAGATGCTTATAGTAGCTTATGTAAGCTTTCTACAAAAACAAAAATCAATACATTTGGAGCTTTGATGAAAGTTTTATGAGCCGTGAAGTGTCAAAGAGGAAAAATTGTTGCTAGGGTTTGAAGAGTAGAATCGACTAGCTACAAAATCTGGAGTTTGAGAGGCATGCATGCGAAAATTTAGAGCAAGCTAGATGATGGAGTGAGCTTTCTAAAAAGCTATTGCATGTCCAATTTGGAGAAGGGAAGTGATCACAACAAAGGCTGAAGTGAAGAGGAGCTTTGCTGCCTTTGCATTTGCTTGGAAATTTTGGCGCCTACTTCTTTTAGCTATAACTTTTAAATGGTAAGTCATCTATTTGTGAAATTTTGATATGTTTTACAATGGATTATTGGCTTTCCATAGGCTATAAGCACGCTTGATTCGACCTTTGGATGAAATTTTAGTGATTTATTTAGTTTCAGCTTATTGTATAACTTGTATTCCTCATATGCGGTTGTATTTTGAGGTATACTTGAATACATACACACTTTGCTTATACCTTTATACAAGTATATTTGTGTTTGACTTGTGTTGTACTTTAATAATTTGAATATTCTAAACTATTCTAAGTATTATATATATATAATATTTACAAGTATTTATACAAGTATTATACCAAGGATTTATATAAGTATTTATACAAGTATTTATACAAGTATTATTCAAGTATTTATACAAGTATTTTTATAAGTATTATTCAAGTATTTATACTTTATATTTGTACAAGACTTGTACAAGTATAATACAAGTATAACTTGAAAGCTTGAAGAAATATTGTGCGAGTATAGAACATACTTGCACGGCTTCCTCTCATGTTCCCTGCTAGTTCTAGTAGCAGCTAGGAACCCAGCGTCTTCTCAAGGCGAATTCTCTCTATCCGACACCGGTTCCTATTGTGGCTGGGCATCCTCGTTTTCCTGAACAAACGCACCTCTATTCTTGATGCTGCGTCCATTTTGCTTCTTCAGACAGTTTCCAACTCTATGGCCTTCTCCACCACAATAAAAGCACAAATCTTTCTCCATACGCTGCTTCTTTTCTTCAGGAGTAAGAAATTTGATACGTATCCCATCAATCTGCATGTCCCATGTCTGCGCTTGTGAATTTAGACTACTTGCCTATATAATTGCACCGCGATGACTTGTATATTGTCTGGAGCGTTGATCTTGGCAACGTTGAAATAGGCGATTATCGCACTTTACAGCTTGGCTAATGGCTTCGTTGAGCATTCGTGGATCAGGAAGAGATAATAACAAATCCTTCACGTCGTCCCTTAGACCCCAATAGAATTGGCTCATCCCAAAATGCTTCTTCATCCCGATTGATGTCGCATGCCAATTGCCTGAAATCCGATGCATAAACTGATGCAGAGCGAGTCCCTTGTCGTAGTGATCAAATTTAAGTTGTAGCCCACCGAGCCTTATCATGCTCGCCAAATGCTTCCGCAAATGCTTCCAAAAAAGTCTCAAAATTATTCAAAATCGGTGATCTTTTTTCAAATAGAGGAGCAAACCACGATAGAGCTTGTCCCGTAAGTAAAGTTGCAATCAATCCAACACGTGATTCCTTTGTCAGATAACGTTCGGGTTGTAGAGCTATTATTAACTTGATTTGATTGACGAAACCTGGAAACTTAGAGCGTGTGCCATCAAACTTGTCTAGAAGGCTAATTCGAGGTTCCTTTCGTTGTGGAAGTAATGGTTTTCGTTGAACCATAAGTAAAGCTGTTTCTTCTGGTGCAGAAGCTCGAGGCTGATAAAGCCCAGATTGTGCTATTTTGGATGCTCCATCAGTATGAAGTCTTACAAAGACTCTTTCCATCATCGTAGTTCTTTGTAATAACATTGTCGTGTTGTAAATTAAAACATAGTGTGAAAAACATTAAAGAATGCATTAAAATAAAAAGATTAAGATTAGAAGAAAGGTTGATAGAAAATTAGTAGTAAGAAGATACAATGAAAATTTACCTTGAAAAGTGAAATTTCTTCAAGTTAGTAAAAAGGAAAAGGTTGAGGAAGTAGAAAAGACATGGACTAAGAGGTCTTTTTGACCAAGAGGATAAAGAAGACCAGGAGGGAGATGACAAGGAAGGGTCGTGAAGAAGAAGGAGGAGAGTTTTTGGAGAGATAGGGTTTCTTTTTGATAGGCAGTATACGTTTTTGTGTGTAGAAGAAGCTTAGAGAGGATTTTAGGTGCGAGTTTTTGTAGGTTTGTAGTAGACAAGATAAGAAACTCATAGAGACAATTCTCATGTCTTTTCATTAAGTATCAAGGGAGATATGAGTCGTGAAAGTTGCAGGTGTTTAAGACTAGGGCAGAGAGGGTTACTAAATTTCGGGCCTTGGTTCTTGGAAACCACTTAGACTTTAGTGGCGAAATTTGTTGGATTTTTGTTCCTTATAGAGTTAACTACTTTGTGTCAAAATATCAAGTCAATATGACCTCTGAGCAAAGAGTTATGAGTGAAATTGTAACCGGTTTGAATGAAAAGAGAAATAGAGTGAAGGCAAGGTTGAGGGTTTGTATGGGCAGTGCATGTGTGTGGGTTTTTTTAGGTATAAAGAGATTTAGGAGACGAATTTGAGTGTGAAATTTGATAGACATGATCTATGTAAGTTAAGGAAGAGATGAGTGTAAGTTTGATACTCATTAGTCTTATAAATAAAATGTTATGCTCTTTCAAAGTGACAGGGGTCTATCTCCAAATCAGTGAAGTTTGAGGGAGCATATCTTTGTGATCAGAGTAGTATTTTGAGTAAAATTTGTTGGAGTTTGTAGGTATATGAGTCTTTTAAGTTGCATAAAAAATTGATTGCTATTGGAGTTATATTCGAGGAGTTATGAGGAAAATTGTGGTCGGATCCAGAATTGTTAGAAGGCAAAATTAAAGAAAAAGGATGGAACCTATAACTCAAGTTTGGAGAAGGCTCTTGGAGCAATATTTGGAGGGTGTTTACAACATGAGAGAAGCTATAAGCCTACCAAATTTCAGCACTTAGGTCTTCTTTAATGAAGAGCAATGAAGGTGTGAAGCAAAGGGGGTCCAGAATCAAAGGCAGCATGGAGGAATTACTTTGACAACATGGTTCTCTCTAACCACATGAGCTATAATCAAAAGGTTTATGGGGTTTGCTTCTTTACTCTCTTAAGTACCTTGTGTCCAAATTTTGTTTCAATTGATATGATATCCTAGGATTTATGAGCAAAATTGAGGGCGGGTTTCTAAAGGCAGAATATGTTAGGGTTAATAAAGTATGTTTTTATATAAATTCTTTAATTTTATGAACTTTATGAATCTCATCTTGCACTTGAGAAACTAGAGGCAAAAAAGACCCAGTGTTTCTTAGGGCTAAGACTCTCACCATGACATTTGGTGCTTCCACTGAGAGAGCTCTAAGGCTTCAAGATTTTTTAAGGCAAGATGGGGGATAATAGAACCAGTGGTAGTCAAGCTCAAGGAGGTAGTCAAAACTTTGCAGAGGAGTTCATTAGGGCCATGCAAATGTTTATGGGGCAACAAGTTGCCAATGCAGCTGGACAAGGAGCTACAAAAGCTTTGAAAGCTGTTATTTCCAAGAATGAAAGATTCAATGGGAAGAACATTTCAAATTTTTTAAGGAATTATACTTGTGAGATGGAAATCTATCAAATTTCAGAGGAGAAGATGATAGAGACATTTGACTTGGCAGTTGTACCAGAGATCAAAGACAACGTAGCAAGAGCATTCATTATGGCACCCATCTTGAGCTCCAAACTTTCACTCATATTAATGTCTTGACCTCCAACCATTCTAAGAAAAAAGAAGTAATTGTTTCTATAAGGAGGAAATATTGATTTAGAAGAAGGTACTCCGCAACCTCTAAAACGCCTTAAGACCTTCAAGAAGAGGGGTAATCGACTTTCTCCAAGAAGAATAAGATTCCAATATTATGATGGAAAAGATATCAATTTAGAGGAGGATAATCCGCAACCTCTAAAAACACTTCAAGAAGAGGAATAATCCACACTCTAACAACGGAAGAACTGGCTACGTGTCTTCCAAGATGAGGAAGCGTTCTAAGAACAATGGCCGACATGGACACAAAATATAGACTTGAAGTCCTAAACAAAGTTCAGAAGAACCTGACGGGAAGCTGGATTAATCAAATGGTGTAAAAAACAACACCGGAGAGGATTATTTAGAGCTCCAAGAGATATGTTGTCGGTAGAATAATTTCAGCCTCAGCTCTAATATATGTCCTACCTGAAGCTACTCAACTACAACTCGTTGGGTGTGGCGATGACTTATCCCAAGAATACGCGGTGCCTAAATTTATGAAATTTTATTTAATATTTATTGGCTAAACTCTAATGAGTTATTTTTCCTTAATAAGAAGGATAAATACACACGATAATATAAGAAAAAGGTTTTGTATGATTAAAACCTCTTATTTTTAAGTATGTTTGTACATAAGTTTTCTCTATGATATGTAGAAAATCCTTAAAAACCTTTTTAAAGACTCATCTATATATCAATATCATATCATGGCTCTATACATCCACCTTTTACACCTCCATAAAGTCTTGGCTCCCAAAAACACCTTTAGTATGCACAAAAGTCCAAATTTGCAACAAAAACCCTTAAAAATATATTTTCCCGCAAAGGATGTTTTTCTTTCCAAACTTTAGAAAATCATATCTTCTGATCCAGCCGTTCAATTTTCTTCAAACTTTCAGGAAAGGTAGAATTTACCTTTACGCTTTACCACAAAAAAATTCAACCGCAAATATACTTCCGATCGTTCGATATCTCAAAACCCCTAGCAGGTGCTTAAAACCCTAGCTCAGAGACACCCGAGCACTATTTTCTCTATATCTCACAAACCCAAAACCCTAATGCCACAAAAATTTTGCACATAGTCTTGTGACATAAACATATATACTCCTGAAAATTTTGAGCCAAAAATCTATCAAATTGACTAAGATATAGCTCAAAATGTAACCGCTAGTTAAGTAGAGTCACTTACTGCCTTTAGCTTAGAAGCACTGACTTCAACTCGAAATATCTCCTTAATCCTAGCTTGGATTTTATCAAGCTGTACATGAAAAGTGTAGCCAAGAAAGTGCGTTTTTCAACCCTAGTCGCCGATCTTTGATTACTCTCTATATGCGCGAGATATACCTAAAAGAGTGACAGTAGGTTCAAAATCGACACCCTAACTTTGAGCGCCTATAACTTCTTCATTAAAAGTCCAAATCATACAAGATTTGCACCTAAACCATACCCAAAAACCTAAACCTGATGACCCAAGCCTCTGATGTTCGACTCCTCTCGAAAAACAAACCCTAACTCCTAATAAACCCTCGGGCAGCCTCCTTGAAGCCCATTGGGCATGATTTTTGGCCAATTAGAATAGAGATTTTTATCATCTACCTCTATTCATCCACATGGATGGCCAAACTACCCTTTTTACACTAAAAACCCTTTTCTAATCCTTCTTCTTATAAGATTTACATACTTGGTGCTTTAAGCACCAAATAAAAGAAATAAATAAGATCTTAAGGATCACCAACGTCTAACATAGGTGACTTAAGATATATACAAGTTACTATCAATATAAAATTAACTTCAAAAGTCACTACTAAAAAGAAAATAAGGTTGTATAAATCTTAATTATAATCTTTTTAATAGATCCTTTCTAAACTACCAACCTAATCCTATCCTATAACCAATAAAATCTACTGATATGACTTTCATTTAGTTAAGTAGTAAATTTTACATTAAATATACATGTACAATTTTTTCACATAGTAGCCAAACCACAACACGACAGCGGTATCGTATTACGTGTTGTCTTGGTTGGGAATGCACCGAGCACTTGGCTGTAGAAGATAAAGTACTGTTTCCAAATATTCAAAAAATCCTAATAGGTTTCATCCATATGTAAGGATTATAATTCGAGCTTCAATTCAAAAGTGTTTAAAATCACTCCTCTTAGTAAAATCAATCTTACATATACCCCAATTACCTTATTTTCTTTAAAATTAAATAATTTTTATTTTTGTTTATAAGTCCTAACTCTAATTAGTGAGCTTCAACAAGCTATAATTGTTAATTGAACCGTCCATTTAGTGTGTAATTTTGCATATACATGCTGGTATAAGCTTTTTACATGCTCAAAAAAACTTAGTCTAATCTAACTTACAGATTGCAAGAAAACGCCCAGAAAAGCACACTGATGATGCTCAGCTGCCAACTTGAAGATTGATGCAAAAATTCTAGTGGTGATTTCTCCTTCTTTAACCATTAACTTTAGCTCAAACTTGGTGTGTAGCTCAACCTACAAGTTTTCTATCAGCATACCAAAAATTACATTGATCCAATTAGTGGATCTTTAGTTATTATAGAAATCCTATTCAACCCTAAATTGCCAACTTCCGACAACCCTTTGTATCAAAACTCAAATATCTCCTGATTGCATCGCCAGATTAACACAAAACTTTGTATACATTTAGCACACCCAATAATCTAGATAATATCAAATTTTGAACTGTAGATGCTTCACAAATTTTACGAATCACTCAACAATGCAAGCCATCATTGTCTTATATAAAAATCCAAATCACCAATACAAATCCTGATTTTGAATAGCAATTGCTAAGTCCATCAAAATCCTATGGTTGCAAGATAAATGCCCTTGGAATTCCTTTCAAGCTAGCTATACAACTCTAATTACTGATCTTTGAATGTCCCTCTTTCTTGCCTTTGATGGTCGTTTTTGTCCCTAGAGGTCTGATTTCGACCTTGTCTCATATCCGGTCTTTCTTTGGGTATCAATTCAACTAAATTTAAGGATTTTTAAGTTAAATCCTATTTTTAAATTAATCCTAATATCAACCATAATAATTATTTTCCTTTTCTATCCTATTCTAATTAACTTATGGCTTTTCAAAATCAGTAAAAGAGTTTGTATAGCCTAGAAGAAAACTTTAACACCTAACTTTTATTTGTTAGCTATTAAAACAAGAAAATAATCTAAGAGACTTCCATAATCCTTTTCTTAAGTATCTTAAGTTTCTATTAAGCTAAGATAATCAAATATTAAATATAAATTGCTCTTATCTATACCTTTCATTATATAAACGTGCTGCAACACGACACCGGACACTTGGCTGTAGAAGATAAAGTACTATTTGTAAATACTCAAGAAACCCTAATAGGTTTCATCCATATATAAGGAATATAATTCACGCTTCAATTCAAAAGTGTTTAAAAACACTCCTCTTAGTAAAATCAACCTTACATATATCCCAATTACCTCGTTTTTTTTATAACTAAGCAATTTTTATTTTTGTTTATAAGCCCTAATCCTAATTAGTAAGCTTTGACAAGCTATAATTTTTAATTGAACCGTCCACTTAGTGTGAAATTTTGCACACACATGCTTGTATAAGCCTTTTACGTGCTCAAAAAAATTAAGCCCAACCCAACTTACAGATTGCAAGAAAACGCCCAAAAAAAAGCACTAATGACATTCAGCCGCCAACTTGAAGATTGATGCAGAAATTCTAGTGGTAATTTCTCCTTCTTTCATTGTTAATTTTAGCTCAAACTTGGTGTGTAGCTCAATCTACAAGTCTTCTATTAGCATACCAAAAATTACATTGATCCAATTAGTGGATCTTTAGTTATTATAGAAACCCTATCCAACCTTAAACTGCCAACTTCCGACAACCCTTTGTATCAAAACTCAAATATCTCCTGATTTCATTATTAGATTAATACAAATTTTTGTATACATTTAGCACACCCAAAAATCCAAATAATATCAAATTTTGAACTGTAGATGCTTCACAAATTTTACGAATCACTCAACAATGCAAGCCATCATTGTCTTATATAAAAATCCAAATCACCAATACAAACCCTAACTTTGAATAGCGATTGCAAACTCTTTCAAAACCCTATGGTTGCAAGCTAAATGCCCCTGGAACCCCTTTCAAGCTAGCTATTCAATCCTAATCGTTGATCTTCAAATGTGTCCTTTCCTTGCCTTTGGCAGTCGTTTTTGTCCCTAGAGGTCTGATTTCGACCCTATCTCATATCCGGTCTTTCCTTGGGTATCAATTCAACTAAATTTAAGGATTTTTAAGTTAAATCCTATTCTCAAATTAATCCTAATATCAACCATAATAACTATTTTCCTTTTCTATCATATTCTAATTAACTTATGGCTTTTTAAAATCAGTAATAGAGTTTGTATAGCCTAGAAAAAAACTTTAACAACTAACTTTTATCTACTAGCTATTAAAACAAGAAAATAATCTGAGAGGCTTCCATAACCCTTTTTTTAAGTATCTTAAGTTGCTATTGAACTAAGATAATCAAGTATTAAATATAAATTACTCTTATCTATACCTTTCACTATATAAACGTGCTGCAACACGATGTCGTGGTGAAAGTCCGCTTCAGGTAGACGCAAGGTCCCTCTTTACAGTCAAGTTGGATCCAATTTTCACAAACTTTTTTTAAATATTTCTTTTTTATAACCATGCGTATAATAAATCAAGAAACTAGAAGCTTGGAAATTTATAAATCAAAATCGAGCCGTTTATATAAGTTCAAATTTTGGAAGCATAGAGTTTACTTCTTTAGTCATCTTCACAAAAATTCTCAATCGTGAATTCATTACCGATCACCAAATATCATCAAAATATTAGCAAGTAATTATATAAGTAAAACCAAACCAGAAACTTGAAATTCATAATTTAAGATCCAACTATTCAAATAAGCTCAAAATTTGGGAAAACATATCTCATAACTTTGATTGTTGTCACATAAATTTTGAGCTGTGAAATCATTGCCAATCGTTAGATATCACCAAATCCTTGGCAGATACTTGTAGAAGTCAAATCTCAACCCAAAACTTAAAAATTCATAATTGAAGATCTAGCCTTTCAAATAAGCTCAAAATTTGGGAAAACATAACTCATACCTTTGATCCTCATCACATAAATTTTGAGCTATGAAATCATTGCTGATCGTTAGATATCATCAAATCCTTGGCAGATTCTTTTAAAAGTCAAAACCCTAGATATCTGAGAACAAATTTGCCATTACTCCCTAATCAAAGTCTCAATTGATATGAGATTGTAGACATTGACTCTTTATAGTATAAGTAATATGTACACCAAAAATGAGCTTCAAATTCTTCTTGAAACTCAAGTTCTAGCTTAAAGCAAATCCTTCTATTTATCTAACTTCTTCAAAAACCCAGTTTAGTTTGCTGGGTTTAACTAGCCATAACTCACTCATTCTGAACTCATTTCTATCAATTCTTGGACGTAAAATGTGTAGCTTGAAGTCTAGTTTCTAACCCAACTTCTTGATTTCTTGCTACTATCTTAAAACTTCTAATATACCCTGAAAAGTGACAGTAGGTGTCATATTAGTAGTCTAAGTTCAAACAAGCATATCTCTCTCATTTAGGCTTTGATTCCTGCGTTTCTACCACCTAAACTCATGCCAAGAAGACGCTCTCTCTGAATACCTCTCTGCCTTTGCCAAAAAACCCCGTCTTCTTCTCCTCCGAGCTCGTCAAAGAAGTCGCAGCCAAGGTCTTCAAAGTCCAAGTCAACAATTAATAGTTTAAAGTTATAAAAACCCCAAATCTAATCCTCCAAGTCAGCACTTTTAATGGTAGCCGACTATTGACATCCAAATCTACTATTTAATCTTGGTAAATCCTTAATTCAACCTCAAAGTCAAAACTCCTTATATCTACAAATATTACCCTGAATCTACTAAAATCTAAGATTGAAAAAAAGATAAAAGAAATAAAAGAAAGTTTCAAGGCTAGATCAAAGTTAAAGTTAAGATTAAAGATAAGGTAAAATTTTAACTAAAGAAAAAGAAAGAAAGTGAGAAATTTTTTCTAAACTATATAAAAACTTAGATTGGTAAGAAGAAAGAAAGAACTTAATAAAATTTTGAAGAAAAGATAGTTAAGTTAGGTTTCTATATATGAATGTAATTACTTCACGACACCGGTATGCGCCTAATGAAGCATATGTCATAGTTGGCATCATACCATCTCTTCATTTTCTACACCAAGTCCTTCTTCATCATCTATTTCAATATTATTGTCTTCTTCAAAATCATTGATGTCTTCAATATGATCTTCCACGTTTATTTCTCCATCTCGTCTTTTGAAAACTTTTACTCGCTTCCCGGCAATAGGTATCTTCAACCTTGTACCATCCAATTCCTTCAATAATTATGTGGCATTATCTTGAATTGTTACTACTACATCGGGTCCAAATCAACGTTTTGAAAATTTCCGTAAGGTACTATGTTGGTTATCTAAATTGTTGTCATAAACAAGTACCCAATCACGTTCTTCAATTGCTTTAGGCCTCAATCAATGTTGTTTATCGAACCAAGCCTTATTCTTTAGCCTTGCCTTTTATAACCATTTTAATGGTAATTTCACATCTTCTGATCTTTGTTCAAGCTGTAGAATTCTAATAGCCAATAACTCTTCTCTTGTTAGTCCATCTTTCCAAGGTAGTACATTCCAAGTTGGCACTTATTCTTCAATTGGCATATTAGGTTTTTGACCTGTCATGAGTTCCTTTGGCATATATCCTGTCACCTAACTATGTGTTGTTTGATCAGCCCATAATGCATAAAGTAGTAGTTGCGGCCATTCTCTCACTCTTCCATTGCAAGCTTTAACCAAGGCTTTTACAATTGGTGGATGTCCACGTTCACTCTTTGCATTCCCTTCTGGATTATAAGCCGTGGTTAATGATAATTTAACTCCACATCTCTTGAAGAATTCACGAGCTTCATGTGCATTTAATTCTCCACGATCTGCAGTGATCTTTTCCACACATCCGTAGCGGCAAATAACATCCTCAAGTAAAAACCTGCAAATTCCTTCTGTAGACTTTGTCCTTAAAGCCCTGCCTTCCACTTGGTTTGATAAATCCTCACGAGCCAAAACTAAATACCTCATTTGCCATAGTCCCATTGGCATAATAACCAAATCCACAACCCATTTAAAATGAATAGCCAAAGGATATGTTGGATGCAACCCATCTCGATGTCGTATATTCGAATATATTTGACAAGCCACACAAGATTCTACAAATGAAGTTACATCTCGATACATATTCTTCCACCAATATCGCTCCTTCAACTTAGCAAAAGTAGCCCAAATTCCTCTATGCCCTGCCCATAAACTATCATGAAATTCCTTGAGTAATTCTTCTTGATCTTCTTTGATACCTACTACTTGTTGTGGCATACCAATGTTTGATTTTGGCCTCTTCCATAGAAATCCCCCTTGTAATATGAACTTGTATGCTTTTCTCCTGATCTGTTTAAATTTTTCAACTGACCAATTAGCATGCTTGGTTAACGTTGTCGCGTAGCGTGAACTTCTATCTAGGAATACACCGGGTACCTAGCTGTAGAAAATTTTACTTAATATTTATTGGCTAAACTCTAATGAGTTATTTGTCCTTAATAAGAAGGACAAATACACACGATAATATAAGAAAAAGGTTTTGTATGATTAAAACCTCTTATTTTTAAGTAGTTTGTACATAAGTTTTTTCTATGATATGTAGAAAATCCTTAAAAACCTTTTAAAGACTCATCTATATATCAAAATCATATCATGGCTCTATACATCCACCTTTTACACCTCCATAAAGTCTTGGCTCCCAAAAACACCTTTAGTATGCACAAAAGTCCAAATTTGCAACAAAACCCTTAAAAATATATTTTCCCGCAAAGGATGTTTTTCTTTCCAAACTTTAGAAAATCATATCTTCTGATCCAGCCGTTCAGTCTTCTTCAAACTTTTAGGAAAGGTAGAATTCACCTTTAAGCTTTACCAGAAAAAAATTCAACCGCAAATATACTTCCGATCGTTCGATATCTCAAAACCCCTAGCAGGTGCTTAAAACCCTAGCTCAGAGACACCCGAGCACTATTTTCTCTATATCTCCCAAACCCAAAATCCTAATGCCACAAAATTTTGTACATAGTCTTGTGACATAAACATATATACTCCTGAAAATTTTGAGCCAAAAATCTATCAAATTGACTAAGATATAGCTCAAAATGTAACCGCTAGTTAAGCAGAGTCACTTACTGCCTTTAGCTTACAAGCACTGACTTCAACTCGCAATATCTCCTTGATCCTAGCTTGGATTTTATCGAGATATACGTAAAAAGTGTAGCCGAGAAAGTGCGCTTTCCAACCTCAATCGCCGATCTTTGATTGCTCTCTGTATGCGCGAGATATATCCAAAAGAGTGACAGTATGTCCAAAATCGACACCCTAACTTTGAGTGCCTATAACTCCTTCATTAAAAGTCCAAATCATGCAAGATTTGCACCTAAACCATACTTAAAAACCTAAACCTGATGACCCAAGCCTCTGATGTTCGACTCCCCTCGAAAAACAAACCCTAACTCCTAATAAACCCTCGGGCAGCTCCTTAAAGCCCATTGGGCATGATTTTTGGCCAATTAGAATAGAGATTTTTATCATCTATCTCTATTCATCCACATGGATGGCCAAACTACCCTTTTTACACTAAAAACCCTTTTTTAACCCTTCTTCTTATAAGATTTATATACTTGGTGCTTTAAGCACCAAATAAAAGAAGTAAATAAGATCTTAAGGATCACCAATGTCTAACAAAGGTGACTTAAGATATATACAAGTTATTATCCATATAAAATTAATTTCAAAAGTCACTACTAAAAGAAAATAAGGTTGTATAAACCTTAATAATAATCCTTTTAATAGATCTTTTCTAAACTAGCAACCTAATCACATCCTATAACTAATAAAATCCACTGATATGACTTTCATTTAGCTAAGTAGTAAATTGTACATTAAATATACATGTACAATTTTTTCACATAGTAGCCAAATCACAACACGACATCCACCCCCTCCAAACCTGTGCATCCTCCGGTATGCACCAAGAAGAACCAAAGTTGTGGTCGGCGTCATATTATTACCCATATCATATTAAATCCATTCTCATGAAGTTTCACAATTCATGTACAAATATATATTCCTTCTCTTGCGAGAGTACTTTCTTTGATGTACCACTACATCCTCGCTCTATAGTGGCACCCTTCAAAAATCTTTAAACTCCTCATTGATCCTTAGTAATGAGCCACTCCGTAGGTAATCCCTATTGCGCTCATGGTTAGCAGATACAGTAAAGAACTGCACTGTTCTTTTATCATCTTGACTTCTGATGCGAGCACATGCTGATCCATCATCCAATACTTTGGTTTCCATCTTCACAGCAACAATATATGGTTGTCCAAGAATCACTGGAAAAGAAATATTATCTTGAACAAAAAAGTTTTGTTCTGTGGATATATCTCCAATTTTCACTTTCACATCTGGACAAGCACCATAAAGATCTCCACGTGTGTTATTTGCTGCTCGGATCACCTAACCATGTTCAGTATCAATAGGCCACTTCCCACATTTATAAATGTCTTTAGACATAATATTGATTTCAGATCCAGGTCAATAAGAGCAACTACTGGATCTGTCAAGTCTCCCACCTTCATCAAAGTTTCTGTGGTGGCTCTAGCCCAATGCTTCTTAGAATAGTGACTAGGACCTTTGTCATCAACCTTATCCTCATCCAAGGAAAATTGATCCTTTTGATTGATACAACATTTAGCCAACTCCAGCTCCTCTTCTTTTGTTAATGTTGTATCAAGCGCATTAGACATTGCTGACTCCCCTATCAATTGCCTTTTTCTTTTGATAGTGTCAATAATGACATCATGGAATTCTCTCTTTGCAATGCCCAAAATTTCACGGAGTGTAAATTCAATTTTAGCATTTAACACCCTTTCTTCTAATACCTCTTTCAAATTTGTTGTTGCCTCAATATCTGATTGCAATTTATAGGCAACAGGCTTGCCTTTCTCCTTGTTTTTACCCATTTCCATCCTTTCTTCCCATTTCTCTTTTGATAGTGGTATATCCTCAAAATATGATTTTGATGGTCTATTCTCAGATGATCTACTATCCTGCGGTGTAGATACCCCTTTATTTTGTGTTCTTTCTTCATCTCTTTGAGGTCTTTTCTTATTATTTGGTCCCTCAAGGTTTTCTTCTAACATATTTCTTCCCCTCTTCATATCCATCAAGGCTTCATGGTGGGATTTTGCTAGATAAGCATGCACCGACATGGTATCTACAGGATCATCCCATCCTGTGGCATTCCTTATTATGGTGGCTGTATTAAGCAATTCTTGCCTTGATGTCTTTCCCTTATTCATGCTCGTGATAGCATGATTCCATAAATCCCCCGTGTCTACATGTTTATCAAAAACATCTTCCTTCTCCCTTATAACCTCGATACCATAAGTGGTAGCTTTTCCTGATGCCTTAGTATGTTGAGATAAATAATCCTCTAAAACCCTTTTCATCCCTCCTTTTCCAAAGTTGGTTTTGAGAAACTCACCTGTGTCACGCAGTGCAATCTTCCCATCTTTCCATATAATTACTCCTTGTTGCAGAATATCAGCAAAATCTCCACATTCTTTACGAGGATGCTCCATACTATCGCACCAAATACATCGTTGTATATATCCTTGCTTTGATGTAGGTTTGATCTCAGATATTCCTCCCTTTTCTTCTAGCTTTGCCAATTTGATTTGTAAGTCTTTCATTCCTTTCACTAACTCCTCAATTGTATCTTTTTGTGGTACAACTGTGGACATAGGAATGGGAATAGTACTTACTGGTATAGCAGGTTCTGATACTTGCCTGCGAGATATTGTAATTGGAGGAGGCCTAATTTCTTGTCTTATCACTACCTTGCCTCTT
>JAWRVF010001727.1:0-48336 GCA_036785485.1 Physcomitrellopsis africana | reverse complement strand
CATGTATAAAGGTGATTCCACGTCTATGAAGCTTCTAGGAAGCTTTTCTATTAGATATTATCAAATTAATTTATTTTATCTACTTCTATTGGTTTATATTAATTAGGTAATTACTGGAATAAATCTTATGTCCGTGATATTATCCCCCTTCTAGGGACAAGTTCCACAAGGAGCAATGATTAGATGTTGAGAAAGTCTAGGGTACGTCGCATTGTGCTTGCCACATACTCTGATCTTTGTTCTCTTTGAAGATAGTTGATAGGTCCTTTTAGCCATCGATAATGTTCCATACCAGGGTGAGAGGACCACCCTATTATTTAATCATTGTTGAGGCCTTTACAACTCTCTTCAAAGAAAATATTAGGAACACCATCAAGAGTAGTTTTTATCTCTAAAAGTATCACCAAACATCAAGAGTCTCTTCCAAGATCTTGATACCAAATACGTTATATTTTGCCATTAATCTGAGGAAAGACATGTCGTTCTTGAGGGTCTTCATCTCTATAGTTGTAATGTCTCGTCTGGTAAATCAGCAAATGATGGATCTTGAGCTGAATTCACTGATTGTTGATCCTCCATCTCTTTAGCACAAACAAATCTAAGGAAATAACAAACAATGATACAAGGTAGGATGAAACCTCTATAGAACCTGCTTTGCTTTATAGCAAAGATTTTCTTGATTTTTTATTTTTATTTTAGTTTTGACGGATGTTGTCGATGAAATGCATTGGCTTTTATTGATGTATTTACTAGATTCTTGGATGGCTTCCATATGCGTTCATTAATATCGTATCCACGCCAATGTACAAGATATTCAAGTTGATTTTGGTGCCACCTTGAATCTAAAATCTCTTCAACCTTGAATTCTTTATCGTTGTCCACTTCTATAGGAGGCGGTGGCATTTGTCTTCTTCCTTGTATATCCACTATCTTGTATGGCTCGAGTAGTGACACGTGGAATACAAGATGGATCTTCATGAACTTTGATAGGTATAATCGATATGCAACTAGATTGATTTGTTCAGAAATAGAAAAAGATCCAAGCCTATGATAGTTCAACTTATCACAAGGACGAGTAGTTTTGATATTGCGACGAAGTAACCATACCTTGTACCCTACATTGAATTGTGGTTGTTCCTTGTGATACGCATCTATATTTATTTTTTGTTGTTCTTGTACTTTTTTTAATTGCACCTTTATTATTGCATGTAGCTCTGATAAACAATTTGTCAAATCTTTTACCATTGGATTATCAACTTTTGATAAGTCAAAAACATTAAGTCGTAGATGATAACCATAATTGGCAAAGAAAGATGTTTCTTGCATAGAAGAATATATCGTATTATTATATATAAATTTTGCCAATGGTAGAAGAGCTATCCAATCATCTTCTTGGTAGTTGATGGTACACCTTAAGTACTACTCCAAGACTTGGTTCAGGCGCTCTGTTTGTCCATCAATTTGATGATGAAAAGTTGAAAATAACTTTATGTCCACTTTTAAGATCTTAAAAAAGATTCTCCAAAATCTTGACTTAAATTGAGTTCCTCTATCTGATATAATATCCTTAGATAACCCATGATAGCGATAGATATTATCAATGAAAAGCTTAGCTGTTTCTTCACCTGTGATAGATTTTGTGCATGGCACAAAATGTGCCATCTTGGTGAACCGATCTACTATCACAAATATAGAGTCATAAGATCTTGAGTTTAGAAGATCTGTGATGAAATCCATAGAAACAAAAGACCATCATTGTTCCGGAATAAATAATAGCTAAAGAAGCCCAAAAGGTTGATGATGAGGAGTCTTTGATCTTCAGCAGATATCACATGATTGTACAAAGTCTTTGACTGCCTTCCATACTTGAGGAAATCAAAAATCTCTTGATATAAGTTCCAAAGTCTTATTGTATCCAAAATGTCCTGTCATTGGAAAATCATGACGTACTTGAAGAATACGTAAATGTGCTTCTCCTTCTGGAACATATAGATGTCCTTCGAAATATAGTAGATTATCAGCTTTCAATCCACAAGAACTGTAAAAGATGTATAATCTAAATTAAAATCGTGTCAAAGTAAAGTCACAAAATAAAATAAGAGCATGATATTCAAAAGAAATTTTAAATTGCTATCACAAAGATCTGAAATATGAGGATTCCTTGAAACTAGATCAGAAAGAGTTGACAAGAGTGAAGAGGGCTTCACTCTTACCTCTATAAATACTATCTAACATAGAGCTACCAACATGTGCGCCGTGTGGCTACCTTGTTGACCAAGTTTCTAACCTACCAATCACCTATAGACATGTATAAAGGTGATTTTGCATCTATGAAGCTTATAGGAAGCTTTTCTATCAAATATTATCAAATCAACTTATTTTACCTACTTCTATTGGTCTATTATTACTTAGATAATTTATTGGAGTAAATCTTATGTCCGTGACATTATCCCCCCTTCTAAGGACGAGTTCCATGAGGAGCAGTGATTACATGTTGAGAAAGTCCAAAATATGTCGAATTGTGCTTGCCACATACTATGATCTTTGTTCCCTTCGAAGATAGTTGATAGGTCCTTTCAGCCATCGATAATGTCCCATACCAAGGCGAGAGGACTACCCTGTTATTTGATCATTGTTGAGGCCTTCATAACTTCCTTCAAAGAAAACATTAGGAACACCATCAGGAATAGTTCCTACTTCTAAAAGTATGACCAAACATCGAGAGTCTCTTCCAAGGTCGTGATACCAAACACGTTGTATTTCGCCATCAATCCGAGGAAGGACATGTTGTTCTTGAGGGTCTTCATCTCTATTCCGTCGTCTTGAAGGTTGTGATAGTCATAATGTCTCGTCCGGTAAATCAGCAAATGATGGCTCTTGAGTTGAATTTGCTGGTTGTTGATCCTCCATCTCTTTAGCACAAACAAAATCTAATGACAAACAATGATACAAGGTAAGATGAAACCTCTATAGAACCTGCCTTGCTTTATAGCAAAGATTTTCTTGAGTATTTATCTTGGTTTTGATGGATATCGTCGATGAAATGCATTAACTTTTATTGATGCATTTGTTAGATTCTTTGATGGCTCCCATGTGCATTCACTAATATCGTATCTGCCTCAATGCACAAGATATTCTAATCAATTTCGGCGCCACCTTGAATCTAAAATCTCTTCAACCTCGAATTCTTCATTGTTGTCCACTTCTACAGGAGGCGGTGGTATTTGTCTTCTTCCTTGTATGTCCACTATCTTGAATGGCTCGAGTAGTGACACGTGAAATATAGTATGGATCTTCATGGACTCCGGTAGGTATAATCGATATGCAACTAGATTGATTTGTTCAGAAATAGGAAAAGGTCCAAGCCTACAATAGTCCAACTTATCACAAGGACGAGCAGTCTTGATATTATGACAAAGTAATCATACCTTGTCCAACATGTTGTCGTATTACATGGTGTCTCGGTTGAGAATGCACCGGGCACTTGGCTGTAGAAGGTAAAGTACTGTTTGCAAATACTCAAGAAATCCTAATAGGTTTCACCCATATATAAGGAATATAATTCGAGCTTCAATTCAAAAGTGTTTAAAAATACTCTTCTTAGTAAAATCAATCTTACATATATCCCAATTATCTTATTTCCTTTATAATTAAGCAATTTTTATTTTTGTTTATAAGTCCTAACTCTAATTAGTGAGCTTCAACAAGCTATAATTTCTAATCAAACTATCCATTTAGTGTGAAAATTTGCACACACATGCTGGTATAAGCTTTTTATATGCTTAAAAAAACTTAGTCCAATCCAACTTACAAATTGCAAGAAAACGCCCAAAAAGCACACTGATGACGCTCGGCCACCAACTTGAAGATTGATGCAAAAATTCCAATGGTGATTTCTCCTTCTTTCACCATTAACTTCAGCTCAAACTTGGTGTGTAGCTCAATCTACAAGTCTTCTATCAGCATACCAAAAATTATGTTGATCCAATTAGTGGATCTTTAGTTATCACAAAAATCCTATCCAACCCTAATCGTCGATCTTCGAATGTCCCCCTCCCTTGCCTTCGGCGGTCGTTTTTGTCCTTGGAGGTCCGATTTTGACCCTGTCTCATATCCGGTCTTTCCTTAGATATCAATTCAACTAAATTTAAGGATTTTTAAGTTAAATCCTATTCTCAACTTAATCCTAATACCAACCATAATAACTATTTTTCTTTTCTATCCTATTCTAATTAACTTATGGCTTTTCAAAATCAGTAAAAGAGTTTGTATAGCTTAGAAGAAAACTTTAACAACTAATTTTTATCTGCTAGCTATTAAAACAAGAAAATAATCTAAGAGGCTTCCATAATACTTTTTTTAAGTATCTTAAGTTCCTATTGAACTAAGATAATCAAGTATTAAATATAAATTGCTCTTATCTATACCTTTCACTATATAAACGTGCTGCAACACGACATCCACCCCCTCTGAATCTGCGCATCCTCCGGTATGCGCCAATGAAGCATATGTCATAGTTGGCATCATACCATCTCTTCATTTTCTCCACCAAGTTCTTCTTCATCATCCATTTCAATATTATTGTCTTCTTCAAAGTCATTGATGTCTTCAATATGATCTTCCACGTTTATTTCTCCATCTCGTCTTTTGAAAACTTTTACTCGCTTTCCGGCAATAGGTATCTTCAATCTTGTACCATCCAATTCCTTCAATAAATATGTGGCATTGTTTTGAACTGTTACCACTACATAGGATCCAAAATCAATGTTTTGAAATTTTCCGTAAGGTACTATGCTGGTTATCCAAACTGTTGTCATAAACAAGTACCTAATCACCTTCTTCAATTGCTTTAGGCCTCAATCAATGTTGTTTATCAAACCAAGCCTTGTTCTTTAGCCTTGCCTTTTGCAATAGTTTTAATGCTAGTTCCACATCTTTTGATCTTTGTTCAAGCTGTCGAATTCTAATAGCCAGTAACTCTTCTCTTGTTAGTCCATCTTTCCAAGGTAGTACACTCCAAGTTGGCACTTGTTCTTCAATTGGCATAATAGGTTTTTGACCTATCATGAGTTCCATTGGCATATATCTTGTTACCGAACTATGTGTTGTTCGATCAGCCCATAATGCATAAGGTAGAAGTTGAGGCCATTCTCTCACTCTTCCATTACAAGCTTTAATCAAGGCTTTTACAATTGGTGGATGTCCACGTTCACTCTTTGCATTTCCTTCTGGATTATAAGCCGTGGTTAATGATAATTTAACTCCACATCTCTTGAAGAATTCACGAGCTTCATGTGCATTTAATTCTCCACGATTTGCAGTGATCTTTCCCACACATCCGTAGCGGCAAATAACATCCTCAAGTAAAAACCTGCAAATTCCTTCTGTAGACTTTGTCCTTAAAGCCTTGCCTTCCACTTGGTTTGATAAATCCTCACGAGCCAAAACTAAATACCTCATTTGCCATAGTCCCATTGGCATAATAATCAAATCTACAACCCATTTAAAATGAATAGCCAAAGGATATGTTGGATGCAATCCATCTCGATGTCGTATATTCAAATACATTTGACAAGCCACACAAGATTCTACAAATGAAGTTACATCTCGATACATATTCTTCCACCAATATCGCTCCTTCAACTTAGCAAAAGTAGCCCAAATTCCTCTATGCCCTGCCTATAAACTATCATGAAATTCCTTAAGTAATTCTTGTTGAATTTCTTTGATACCTACTACTCGTTGTGGCATACCAATGTTTGATTTTGGCCTCTTCCATAGAAATCTTCCTTGTAATATGAACTTGTATGCTTTTCTCCTGATCTGTTTAAATACTTCAACTAACCAATTATTATGCTTAGTTAACGTGCTCAAATAATATCCAATATCTAATAAATCTCCTTCATAGTTTTCTTCATGAAATGGCTTATTTTCCTTATTCAATTGTGAAATTGAATAAAATTTAGTACCCACATCATTAATATCCTCTATCATTTCATCTTCTCCATTATATCTTGCTCGAGATAACATATCTGCTATGGAATTGTCCTTTCCCCAAACATGCTTATACTCCGGATTTAATGACTTGATATAAGCAATCCATCTTAACATTGCAATGTCTGGAATTGTGCAATTAATAATCATTCCAAGCAAAGGCAAATAATCTGTTTCCACCACTACTGTTGCCCCAATTAAATAATCCCTTTCAGCTTTCATAGCTGAAACAACTCCCCATAATTCCCTTTTCACTTGGGAATATGCACATTGGCGTGCATTTAAAACCTTAGCTCCAAATCAAACTGCAAATCTATGTCCATTTGAATCATCTTGACCCACTGCCCACCCAATGGCAATTGGACTAATATCCACTATAAGAATCACTGGTCTATTGCACTTATAATCAATTTTTCTCAATACTGGAGGTGATATTAATAATTCCTTCAATATCTGCATTGCTTTGATATGCTTTTCTTCCCATTTAAAATGATAACCTTTGCATAACAATTCATACAATGGATCCGCTATATGAGCATAGTGAAGAATCCAAATACGATAAAACACACATGCACCCAAAAACCTACGCACCTCTGTTAAAGAACTGCAATCTTCTTTTATTCTTCTAATTGCATCAACCTTGGCTGGATCTGGTTTTCTTCCATAAAATCCACATAAATGTCCAACAATTACAACTTCTTGTATTTCAAATATAGATTTTATACCTGATAATGTAAGATGAACTTCTTTAAGCCAAGTCAATATCTTTTTACAATCTTGTATATGATTGACAACATACTTGCGACACCCCCTTTTATCTAAAGTTTTATCCTTATCTTCTTCTTTGTACCCTTTAATAGAAACATCATCTAAAAAAGGCATAATCTTCTCAGGAATAAAATCCTTCAATACCTTATTCATCCCGCTCATCATATGTGCAACTGAATTAGTAGCACCTTAAGGAAGAGTACACATTTTAACCAATCCAAGTGGAGTTCTCATTGTTGTCATGTCTCTACTTTCTTTTGCTAGTTGAAATTGGTCATAGCCGGAATACAGGTCACCCATTGAATAAATTGCCTTTCCTGCAAATGCTTCAGCAAATTCATCTACTATCGGTCCAATTCCTGCATTTTTGATAGTCACTGCATTTATTGGCTACATATCTTAAATAAATCATAATGATCCATTTTTTTAGGCACTATAAATCATTGGCTAGAATATGGTGCAAAAGAAGGCTTCAAAATCTTCATCTTTATCTTTTCTTTTAATAATTCTATCAAATTCGGTAAATGTGCCCTTGGCACTGGAATTGGTCTCAAATTTCAAGATACATGTGGTATAGTAAAAATAACCATAGGAGTTATAACATTTGAATCCACACACCCAATTTCATGAGATTCAAAGGCAAATGATTTATCTCGTTTTGCTAGCATTTCTTTGAAGAACACAATTTCCTCTGGCAACAAAGAACGATGAGAACCAATCTTTAATTCTTCAAAAGTTTCTTCAGTAAACTTATACCCAATATTTCTTAGATCCCTCAAGCTCTTTTTTCTTGAAGCTCCTTCTACCTATTCTTTATAATCTTTTGGTAAAGGCCCAGCAACGGGTTTTACCTTCTTATCTACTGTCTTGTATTTTGTTTCAACCATAACCTCTGGCATTTGAAAAGATTCAATCATATCATAAACTTCTTTCGAATGAATCTGTATAATTTTATCATCATCACCTAATCCAATAGATGTAATCAGTTCTAAAGGATCTTCCAATCCATTTTCTTCATAAATACCAATAATCTTTTCATCATCTTCTAATATTTTTAATCCATATAATTCTCTTTCAATAGCACATAATCTTTTTCTCTCATTTCTTTTTAAATCCTCAATCCTCTTATACATAACACTCCCATTTTCAAAAATGCCAATAAATCTTGCATCAAAGGTACATATATCTTGCGAGAGTACCTCCCCTTTTGTATGTCTATAATCCCGCTTTATAGTAGTACTCCTCAAAAATCCGTAAATTCTTCAACGACTCTTGGCAATGGTTTCTCTCTCAATTTGTCTCGATTACGTTCATGATTTGGAAGAACAATCAAAAATTGTATTGCTTTTTTTCCATCTTCACTACGAATCCGTGCATAAGCTAATCCATCATCAAAGACTTTTGTTTCCATTCGAGTCGCAATAATGTACGGTTGTCTCAATATAAGAGGATAAGTTGTTGCATCTTGAACAAAGAAATTTTGTTCCATTGCAACATCACCAATCCAAACCTTCAGATCTGGACAAGTATCATACAACTCACCTTGTGTATTATTAGCTGTCCGTATTATCCATCCGTGCTCCATATCAATTGGCCACTTCTGTTTCATATAAAGATCTTTAGACATAAGATTTATTTCTGAACCATGGTCAATCAAGGCAACAACTCGCTCATCCATATCTCCAATCTTTACTAATGCCTATGTAGTTGCTCTAGCCCAATGCTTTCGAATATAATGACTCAAAATTTCTTTTTCCTTACCACTTGGATCATCAAAACGTGCTTTTTGATTATAACTCCTTCCTCCATTTGTTGATTGTTTATAATAGTTGCCAATTTCATCTTCTTCATCCTCACATATGTGCGCATCAATAGCATGATTTGATCCAGATTCACCCATTAATTGCCTCTTTCGCTTAATATTGTCAATAATGACATCATGGAATTCTTTCTTTGCAATACCCAATATTTTCTTCAATGTGAATTCAACTTTAGCATTAAGAACACGTTCTTCAAGCACCCCCTTTAAATCTATTGCTGCTTCAATATCAGAAAGAAGTTTGTAAGTCATTGACTTATCTTTTTCTCCTAAGTCATTTGATTTTTCTTTTGAAGATATTAAAGCATCCTTTGTTGGTAATTCCTGTGATGCCATCTCACGAGCCTTATCTCCCCAAGTCTGTCTTTTTGAAGAATTTCCTTCTCTTGTATCGTTAGAATCTTGTCTTTTCTTTTCTTCTATCAAGGCTTCATGTTGATTTTTAGCAATATAGGCATGTACTGATAAAGCCTCTACAAGATCCTCCCAACCCGTAGTTCCACGAATTATTGCAGCAGTTCTTAATAAAGCTTCTCGTGGCATCTTCTTCTTATGCATTGTAGAAATGGCAGAAGACCAAACCCTATTTGGTTCAATATTTCTAGAAAATTCTTGCTTAGTATTATCATCCACTCTAGTACCATAATTTGCAATTTCCATTACTGCAATCCCATTCGCTGCTAAATAATCCTTAACCAATGCTTTCATACCTCCCTTACCAAAGTTGATTTAGAGAATATCATCAGTATCCTTTAACGCCACCTTTCCATCTTTCCAAAAAATAATGCCTTGTTGGACCATTTCATTAAACTCACCACAATCCTTTTGAGAATGGGAATCATCATCACACCAGATGCATCTTTGTACATACCCTTGCTTAAAAGCAGATTTTGAATTCATTATAGAAGTCTTCTCTTCAAGCCTTGCAAATTTAATTTGAAGATCTCGCATTCCACGTATAAGTTCTTCAATCCCCATATCTTCTTTCTTTGAACAATAGGTGCCGTCAACCGTGAAGTGGGCACTTGAATTTTAGGTACCTGCACCATTCTTTGGATACCTCCCCTATCCTTCCTCCTTTCTTTTTTTGCCAACAATCCTATTGCATCTTCTACCTTCTTCTAATTTGTTGTTAATCCTTCATCTTCTTCTATATCTTCAAGAGAAATCTCCAACCTTTCTTGTAATTCTCCATCTGCTGCTTGAAGAAATAACTCAACCTTGTTTGGTTCCAAAGTTACCTTTTCTATTTTCGATAATCGAGAATATTGTCTTTCAAACTCCCTTAATAATTCAGTAGCTTGCAATTTCTTGTTAGGACGCTCAATCCATTCCAAAAATGATTTCTTAGTGACTCGATCAGAGTCTTCTAAGAAATACTCATTTCTCAACGCATGAGAGAATTCCTCCCAAGAGCTTCCAAATTGCTCTGTAACTGATTTCACATGTTCTCTTATCTCTGGTATTGTAGCAAGTCCAAATAATAAAATCATGTCCCTTTCAAAGACTTGATTCAATTCCATTTCCCGCATATAATACCTCAAATACTTAGATATGTCCTTCCCATCAAACTGGTCAACCTTGTTAACCACTGCTTGTAATGCTTTAATTGCCAAAGCCTCCTTTCGATCCTTTTCTTGTTGCCGTTGCATAATTAATATAAAAGCTTGAAACATATTTGCAATGTTTGAGTCTAGATACATACCTTGTCCACCAGAAGAAGCTCTACTAGAAGATCCACTTGAAGCTCCATCAATAGCTCTAAAATCCACCTTTTTGTTTTCTTTTGCCATTAATTCCAAATAACCACAACAAAAGCCAATACCTTCCACCCCAAACTTTCACATCAGGTTCACCACTTATGTCGTATTACGTGTTGTCTCGGGTTAAGAATGCACCGGACACTTGGCTGTAGAAGGTAAAGTATTGTTTACAAATACTCAAGAAATCCTAATAGGTTTCACCCATATATAAGGAATATAATTTGAGCTTCAATTCAAAAGTATTTAAAAACACTCCTCTTAGTAAAATCAATCTTACATATACCCCAATTACCTTATTTCCTTTATAATTAAGTAATTTTTATTTTTGTTTATAAGTTCTAATCCTAATTAGTGAGCTTCAACAAGCTATAATTTTTAATTGAACCGTCCACTTAGTGTGAAATTTTGCACACACATGCTGGTATAAGTCTTTTACATGCTCAAAAAAACTTAGTCCAATCCAACTTACAGATTGCAAGAAAACGCCCAAAAAGCATACTAATGACGCTCGGCCGCAAACTTGAAGATTGATGCAAAAATTCCAGTGGTGATTTTTCCTTCTTTCACTATTAACTTCAGCTCAAACTTGGTGTGTAGCTCAATCTACAAGTCTTCTATCAGCATACCAAAAATTACGTTGATCCAATTAGTGGATCCTTAGTTATCACAGAAACCCTATCCAACCCTAAATTGCCAACTTCCGACAATCCTTTGTATCAAAACTCAAATATCTCCTGATTGCATTGCTAGATTAACACAAAACTTTGTATACACTTAGCACACCCAATAATCCAAACAACATCAAATTTTGAACTGAAGATGCTTCACAGATTTTTTGAATCACTCAACAATGCAAGCCATCATTGTCTTATATAAAAACCCAAATCACCAATACAAACCCTAATTTTGAATAGCAATTGCTAAGTCGTCCAAAATCCTATGGTTGCAAGCTAAATGCCTTTGGAATTCCTTTCAAGGTAGCTATCCAATCCTAATTGCCGATCTTTGAATGTCCTTCTCTCTTGCCTTTTGGCGGTTGTTTTTGTCCCTAGAGGTCCGATTTTGACCCTGTCTCATATCTGGTCTTTCCTTGGATATCAATTCAACTAAATTTAAGGATTTTAAAGTTAAATCCTATTTTCAACTTAATTCTAATATCAACCATAATAACTATTTTTCTTTTCTATCCTATTCTAATTAACTTATGGCTTTTCAAAATCAATAAAAGAGTTTGTATAGCCTAGAAGAAAACTTTAACAACTAACTTTTATCTGTTAGCTATTAAAACAAGAAAATAATCTAAGAGGCTTCCATAACCCTTTTCTTAAGTATCTTAAGTTCCTATTGAATTAAGATAATCAAGTATTAAATATAAATTACTCTTATCTATACCTTTCACTATATAAACGTGCTGCAATACGACATCCACCTCCTCTGAATCTGCGCATCCTCCGGTATGCGCCAATGAAGCATATGTCATAGTTGGCATCATACCATCTCTTCATTTTCTGCACCAAGTTCTTCTTCATCATCCATTTCAATATTATTGTCTTCTTCAAAGTCATTGATGTCTTCAATATGATCTTCCACGTTTATTTCTCCATCTCGTCTTTTGAAAATTTTTACTCGCTTCCCGGCAATAGGTATCTTCAACCTTGTACCATCCAATTCCTTCAATAAATATGTGGCATTGTCTTAAACTGTTACCACTACATAGGGTCCAAACCAACGTTTTGAAAATTTCTGTAAGGTACTATGCTGGTTATCCAAACTGTTGTCATAAACAAGTATCCAATCACCTTCTTCAATTGCTTTAGGCCTCAATTGATGTCGTTTATCAAACCAAGCCTTGTTCTTTAGCCTTGCCTTTTGCAACCGTTTTAATGCTAGTTCCACATCTTCTGATCTTTGTTCAAGCTATCAAATTCTAATAGCTAGTAACTCTTTTCTTGTTAATCCATCTTTCCAAGGTAGTAAACTCCAAGTTGGCACTTGTTCTTCAATTGGCATAATAGGTTTTTGACCTGTCATGAGTTCCATTGGCATATATCCTGTCACTGAACTATGTGTTGTTCGATCAACCCATAATGCATAAGATAGAAGTCGAGGCTATTCTCTCACTCTTCCATTGCAAGCTTTAACCAAGGCTTTTACAATTGGTGGATGTCCACGTTCACTCTTTGCATTCCCTTTTGGATTATAAGCCGTGATTAATGATAATTTAACTCCACATCTCTTGAAGAATTCATGAGCTTCATATGCATTTAATTCTCTACGATCTGCAGTGATCTTTTCCACACATCTGTAGTGGCAAATAACATCCTCAAGTAAAAACTTGTAAATTCCTTCTGTAGACTTTGTCCTTAAAGCCCTGCCTTCCACTTGGTTTGATAAATCCTCACGAGTCAAAACTAAATACCTCATTTGCCATAGTCCCATTGGCATAATAACCAAATCTACAACCTATTTAAAATGAATAGCCAAATGATATGTTGGATGCAATCTATCTCGATGTCGTATATTCGAATACATTTGACAAGCCATACAAGATTCTACAAATGAAGTTACATCTCGATACATATTCTTCCACCAATATTGCTCCTTCAACTTAGCAAAAGTAGCCCAAATTCTTCTATGCCCTACCCACAAACTATCATGAAATTTCTTGAGTAATTCTTGTTGAACTTCTTTGATACCTATTACTCGTTGTGGCATACCAATATTTGATTTTGGCCTCTTCCATAGAAATCTCCCTTGTAATATGAACTTGTACACTTTTCTCCTGATCTGTTTAAATTCTTCAACTAACTAATTATCATGCTTAGTTAACGTACTCAAATAATATCCAATATCCAATAAATCTCCTTCATAGTTTTCTTTGTGAAATGGCTTATTTTCCTTGTTCAATTGTGAAACTGAATAAAATTTAGTACCCACATCATTAATATCCTCTATCATTTCATCTTCTCTATTATATCTTGCTCGAGATAACATATCTGTTACGGAATTGTCTTTTCCCGCAACATGCTTAAACTCCGGATTTAATAACTTGATATAAGCAATCCATCTTAACATTGCAATGTCTGGAGTTGTGCAATTAGTAATCATTCCAAGCAAAGGCAAACAATCTGTTTCCACCACTACTGTTGCCCTAATTAAATAATCCTTTTTAGCTTTCATAGCTGAAACAACTCTCCATAATTTCCTTTTCACTTGGGAATATGCACGTTGGCGTGCACTTAAAACCTTAGCTCCAAATCAAACTGCAAATCTATGTCCATTTGAATCATCTTGATCCACTGCCCACCCAATGGCAATTGGACTAGTATCCACTGTAAGAATCACTGGTCTATTGCACTTATAATCAATTTTTCTCAATATTGGAGGTGATATTAATAATTCCTTCAATATCTGCATTGCTTTGATATGCTTTTCTTCCCATTTAAAATGATAACCTTTGCGTAACAATTCATACAATGGATCCGCTATATGAGCATAGTGAGGAATCCAAATACGATAAAACACACATGCATCCAAAAACCTACGCACCTCTGTTAAAGAATTGCAATCTTCTTTTATTCTTCTAATTGCATCAACTTTGGCTGGATCTGGTTTTCTTCCATAAAATCCACATAAATGTCCAACAATTACAACTTCTTGTACTCCAAATATAGATTTTATATCTGATAATGTAAGATGAACTTCTTCAAGCCGAGTCAATATCTTTTCACAATCTTGTATATGATTGACAACATACTTGCGACACCCCCTTTTATCTAAAGTTTCATCCTTGTCTTCTTCTTTGCACCCTTTAATAGGAATATCATCTAAAAAAGGCATAGTCTTCTCAGGAATAAAATCTCTCAATACCTTATTCATCCCGCTCATCATATGTGCAATTGAATTAGTAGCACCTTGAGGAAGAATACATATTTTAACCAATTGAAGTGGAGTTCTCATTGTTGTCATGTCTCTACTTTCTTTTGCTAGTTGAAATTGGTCATAGCCGGAATACAGGTCACCCATTGAATAAATTGCCCTTCCTGCAAATGCTTCAGCAAATTCATCTACTATCGGTCCAATTCTTGCATTTCTGATAGTCACTGCATTTACTAGTTGCATATCTTGAATAAATTGTAATGATCCATTTTTCTTAGGCACTGTATACCATCGGCTAGAATATGGTGCAAAAGAAGGCTCCAAAATCTTCATCTTCATCTTTTCTTTTAATAATTCTATCAAATTTGATAAATGTGCCCTTGGCACTGGAATTGGTCTCAAATTCCAAAGTACATGTAATATAGTGAAAATAACCATAGGAATTATAACATTTGGATCCACACACCCAATTTCATGAGATTCAAAGGCAAATGATTTACCTCATTTTGCTAGCATTTCTTTGAAGAACACAATTTCCTCTGGCAACAAGGAACCATCAGAACCAATCTTTAATTCTTCAAAAGTTTCTTCAGTAAACTTATGCCCAATATTTCTTGGATCCCTCAAGCTCTTTTCTCTTGAAGCTCCTTCTATCTGTTCTTTACAATCTTTTGGCAAAGGCCCAGCAACGGGTTTTACCTTCTTATCTACTGTCTTGTATTTTGTTTCAACCATAACCTCTGGCGTTTGAAAAGATTCAATCATATCATAAACTTCTTTCGAATGAATCTGTATAATTTTATCATCATCACCTAATCCAATAGATGTAATCAGTTCTAAAGGATCTTCGAATCCATTTTCTTCATAAATACCAAAAATCTTTTCATCATCTTCTAATATTTTTAATCCATATAATTCTCTTTCAACAGCACATAATCTTTTTCTCTCACTTCTTTTTAAATCCTCAATCCCCTTATACATAACACTCCCATTTTCAAAAATGCCAATAAATCCTGCATCAAAGGTACATATATCTTGCGAGAGTACCTCCCTTTTTGTACCTCTACAATCCCGCTTTATAGTAGTACTCCTCAAAAATCCATAAATTCTTCAACGATTCTTGGCAATGGTTTCTCTCTCAATTTGTCTCGATTACGTTTATAATTTGGAGGAACAGTCAAAAATTGTACTGCCTTTTTTCCATCTTCACTACAAATCCGTGCATAAGCTGATCCATCATCAAGGACTTTTGTTTCCATTCGAGTCGCAATAATGTACAGTTGTCCCAATATAAGAGGATAAGTTGTTGTATCTTAAACAAAGAAATTTTGTTCTATTGGAACATCACCAATCCAAACCTTCACATCTGGACAAGCACCATACAACTCACCTCGTGTATTATTAGCTGCTCGCATTATCCATCCATGCTCCATATCAATTGGCCACTTCTATTTCATGTAAAGATCCTTAGATATAAGGTTTATTTCTGAACCATGGTCAATCAAGGCAACAACTGGCTCATCCATATCTCCAATCTTTACTAATGCCTCTATAGTTGCTCTAGCCCAATGCTTTCGAGTATAATGACTCGAAATTTCTTTCTCCTTATCACTTGGATCATCAAAACGTGCTTTTTGATTATAACTCCTTCTTCCATTTGTTGATTGTTTATAATAGTTATCAATTTCATCTTCTTCATCCTCACATATGTGCGCATCAATAGCATGATTTGATCCAGATTCACCCATTAATTACCTCTTTCGCTTAATACTATCAATAATGACATCATGAAATTCTTTCTTTGTAATACCCAATATTTCTTTCAATGTGAATTCAACTTTAGCATTAAGGACACGTTCTTCAAGCACCCCCTTTAAATCTGTTGCTGCTTCAATATCAGAGAGAAGTTTGTAAGCCGTTGACTTACCTTTTTTTCCTAAGTCTTTTGATTTTTCTTTTGAAGATATTGAAGCATCCTTTGTTGGTAATTCCTATGATGCCATCTCACGAGTCTTATCTCCCCGAGTCTGTCTTTTTGAAGAATTCCCTTCTCTTGTATCGTTAGAATCTTGTCTTCTCTTTTCTTCTATCAAGGCTTCATATTGATTTTTAGCAATATAGGCATGTACTGATAAAGCCTCTACAGGATCCTCCCAACCCATAGTTCCACGAATTATTGCAGCAGTTCTTAATAAAGCTTCTTGTGGCATCTTCTTCTTATGCATTGTAGAAATGATAGAAGACCAAACCCCACTTGGTTCAATATTTCCAGAAATTCTTGCTTAGCATTATCATCCACTCTAATACCATAACTTGTAATTTCCATTACAGCAATCCCATTTGCTGCCAAATAATCCTTAACCAATGCTTTCATACCTCCTTTACCAAAGTTGGTTTGGAGAATATCACCAATATCCTTTAACGCCACCTTTCCATCTTTCCAAAAAATAATGCCTTCTTGGACCATTTCATTAAACTCACCACAATCCTTTCAAGAATGGGAATCATCATCACACCAGATGCATCTTTGTATATACCCTTGCTTAAAAGCAAATTTTGAATTCATTACAGAAGTCTTCTCTTCAAGCCTTGCAAATTTAATTTGAAGATTTCGTATTCCACATATAGGATCTTCAATCTCCATATCTTCTTTCTTTGATGTAGTTGTTGAAGGTTGAACAATATGTACCATCAACGGTGAAGTGGGCACTTGAATTTTAGGTACCTGCACCATTCTTTGGATATCCCCCCTATCCTTCCTCCTTTCTTTTTTTGCCAACAATCCTATTGCATCCTCGATCTTCTTCCAATTTATTGTTAATCCTTCATCTTCTTCTATATCTTCAAGAGAAATCTCCAACCTTTCTTGTAATTCTCCATCTGCTGCTTGAAGAAATAACTCAACCTTGTTTGGTTTCAAAGTTACCTTTTCTATTTTCGATAATCGAGAATACTGTCTTTCAAACTCCCTTAATAATTCAGTAGCTTGCAATTTCTTGTTAGGACGCTCAATCCATTCCAAAAATGATTTCTTAGTGACTCGATCAGAGTCTTCTAAGAAATACTCATTTCTCAACGCATGAGAGAATTCCTCCCAAGAGCTTCCAAATTGCTCTGTAACTGATTTCACATGTTCTCTTATCTCTGGTATTGTAGCAAGTCCAAATAATAAAATCATGTCCCTTTCAGAGACTCGATTCAAATTCCGCATATAATACCTCAAATACTTAGATATGTCCTTCCCATCAAACTGGTCAACCTTGTTAACCACTGCTTGTAATGCTTTGATTGCCAAAGCCTCCTTTCGATCCTTTTCTTGTTGCCGTTGCATAATTAATGTAAAAGCTTGAAACATATTTGCAATGTTTGGGTCTAGATACATACCTTGTCCACCAGAAGAAGCTCCACTAGAAGATCCACTTGAAGCTCCACCCAAAGCTCCATCAATAGCTCCAAAATCCACCTTTTTGTTTTCTTGTGCCATTAATTCCAAATAACCACAACAAAAGCCAATACCTTCCACCCCAAACTTTCACGTCGGGTTCACCACTTATGTCGTATTACGTGTTGTCTCGGTTGGGAATGCACCGGGCACTTGGCTGTAGAAGGTAAAGTACTGTTTACAAATACTCAAGAAATCCTAATATGTTTCACCCATATATAAGGAATATAACTCGAGCTTCAATTCAAAAGTGTTTAAAAACACTCCTCTTAGTAAAATCAATCTTACATATACCCCAATTACCTTATTTCCTTTATAATTAAGCAATTTTTATTTTTGTTTATAAGTCCTAATTCTAATTAGTGAGCTTCAACAAGCTATAATTTTTAATTGAACCGTCCACTTAGTGTGAAATTTTGCACACACATGCTGGTATAAGTCTTTTACATGCTCAAAAAAACTTAGTCCAATCCAACTTACAGATTGCAAGAAAACGCCCAAAAAGCATACTAATGACGCTCGGCCGCAAACTTGAAGATTGATGCAGAAATTCCAGTGGTGATTTCTCCTTCTTTCACTATTAACTTCAGCTCAAACTTGGTGTGTAGCTCAATCTACAAGTCTTCTATCAGCATACCAAAAATTACGTTGATCCAATTAGTGGATCTTTAGTTATCACAGAAACCCTATCCAACCCTAAACTGCCAACTTCCGACAATCCTTTGTATCAAAACTCAAATATCTCCTGATTGCATTGCTAGATTAACACAAAACTTTGTATACACTTAGCACACCCAATAATCCAAACAATATCAAATTTTGAACTGTAGATGCTTCACAGATTTTACGAATCACTCAACAATGCAAGCCATCATTGTCTTATATAAAAACCCAAATCACCAATACAAACCCTAATTTTGAATAGCAATTGCTAAGTCGTCCAAAATCCTATGGTTGCAAGCTAAATGCCTTTGGAATTCCTTTCAAGGTAGCTATCCAATCCTAATTGCCGATCTTTGAATGTCCTTCTCTCTTGCCTTTTGGCGGTTGTTTTTGTCCCTAGAGGTCTGATTTTGACCCTGTCTCATATCTGGTCTTTCCTTGGATATCAATTCAACTAAATTTAAGGATTTTAAAGTTAAATCCTATTTTCAACTTAATTCTAATATCAACCATAATAACTATTTTTCTTTTCTATCCTATTCTAATTAACTTATGGCTTTTCAAAATCAATAAAAGAGTTTGTATAGCCTAGAAGAAAACTTTAACAACTAACTTTTATCTGTTAGCTATTAAAATAAGAAAATAATCTAAGAGGCTTCCATAACCCTTTTTTTAAGTATTTTAAGTTCCTATTGAACTAAGATAATCAAGTATTAAATAGAAATTGCTCTTATCTATACCTTTCGCTATATAAACGTTGTCGGGGTAGAGAGAATCTGCCTCAAGAAAGCGCTGGGCTTCTGGCTGCCACTAATTACTCAAGCAAGATTCAAGTATAATAAAAACCCCCAATTTTATATAAAAGAGATCTCCATAGGGCTATTACACCCAATACACAAGCCTAATTTCCTCAAACCACTCAAAACATAACAAAATATTCTAAACCCTCATTCTCCCGTAGGAAGGGAATTTTTCCCGAACTTCAATAACCCATAACTTTTAATCCAACCGTCTTAAACTACTCCAAATTTACATGAAGTACTGATATATTCTTCAAAACTACCACCACAAATTTCAACCGTTGATTCATTATCGATCTTTAGATATCGCCAAAACCCTAGCAGTAGCTTTAAACCCTTGTTTACAAACACCCGTGTACTAAATTCTTCATATCTCACAATCTAAAAGTCCAAATGCTATGAAACTTTGATGTATAGCTTCTTAGCACAATAATACACCTTTTTTGGAAATTTTTAGACAAAAATTTGTCCAAAAACTTAAGATATGGCAAACCCCATCACCATCAACAAAACGGTCTACTTACTGCCTTGGAATTGGATGCGCTGTCTTCAACTCTTCATATCTCCTTCGTCTAAACTCAAAACTTAAGAATTCCTTCGTAACAGACATAGATCTTGAAATCACCTTTCCAACCGCACCGTCCGATCTCCAAAAGCCTCCGTAAAACTCCGCGAAATGCCAAAAGAGTGACAGTATGTATGAAATCCACTCTTTAACTTTGAACAAGTATAACTTCTTCACCCTAACTCCAAATCGCCTAAAATTTCCTCTCAAACTATACCCAAAACCCTAAACTTTACAACCCTTACCTTTGAAATTGCAAATCCCTTTTTGAAGTCGCCGAAAACCCTTGTTAAGGTCGCGGGCAGCCTCCTCAAAGCCCATTGGGCATGGTATTCGACCAATAGGGATGAAGTTCCCTATTCCTTGCCTTCATCCGACCATGGCTTGATTTCATCCCTCCCAATTAGCCTCTTACTAGCTTGAATTTTCATCCTTAAGTCCCAACCTTCTCTCAAGGCTTCATACTAAACATTTAGATCTTATAATTTTTAAATACCATAACTAAATAGGTAAAATAAAATAAAATAAAGTTTCTTCTATCAACCATTTTTAATTTAACTTACTAACCATTCTAACACATATCTAAGTCTATAAACATATTAGGCATTTTGAGTGGATTTTACATACTGTAAGCAATTACAGTACGACAACGTGCTGTAACATAACACCGTACTTTTTGAGATGCATTGGCAAGATTTTTGGCCGGTTCCCATGTTCTTTCATTAATATTGTAGCCGCTCCAATGCACAAAGTATTCTAATTTATTCCATCTTCGCCGTGAATCTAGTATCCTTTCATCTAGTATCCTTTCCACCTCATATTCTTTGTTGTTTTCAATTTCTATACTAGGTGGCGGACATTGCACTCTTCTAAGAAAAGACGATTCTCGATAAGGCTCTAACAGAGAAACACGAAAGATAGGGTGTACCTTCATAGCAGCTGGTAACTTTAAACAATACGCCACAGGATTGATCTACTTCTGAATAACAAATGGTCCTAATCTCCGGTAGTACAACTTATCACATGGCCGCTTGGTCTTGATATTCTATCAAAGCAGCCATATTTTATCTCAAATCTTGAAATTAGATGTCTGATTCCGAAATTTATCCGCGGATGCTTTGTAAGACTCTTGGGCAATTTGCAATTGAAGCTTCAATGTAGTTTGAAGCTCCGATAGCTGCTGGGTTGTTATTCGCTGACGGACTTAATAGATCAAGCTTCGGATGGTACCCATAGTTGGAAAAGAATGGTGTTTTTTGAGTTGACCCATGAAGGGTGTTGTTATATGCAAACTCGGCTAGCGGTAGATATGCAGTCCAATCATCTTGCTGATAGTTGATGCTGCATCGTAAATACTATAAAAGGCGATTCACACATTCCGTTTGAACAAATATCACAAGAGAGGACGAAATCCTTCACATCCTTCCACATTTGGGGCCACCAAAAATCTCGAGAAATGAGTTCCAAGGTTTTGTTGAATCCGAAATGTCCCGCAGCTGGAAAGTCATGACGAGATTGAAGGACTCGAAGTCATGCTGGCCCTTTTGGGATATACAGCTGCTCCTCAAAGTATAAGAGATCTCCTTCAACCTTGAACTTGTCATCATTGATACGCTGCTTAATATCAAGGACTATTGAATCTTCAATGGTCGCAGCACGTACTTGGTTGAGGAAGTCAGCATCAATTGGCACCACAGCAGCACAAATCCTGAATTGCTCTGGCTTTAATAATGTCGTACACTGTTGATCAAGCGCTGCTTCTCCAATCTTTGGTGCAAGATATGATCTTCTTGATAAGGCATCGGATAGTCCTTGCTGCTTTCCAGGCCGATAAGTAATAACGAAGTCAAATCTAGATAGCGACATATTCCATCGAGCTTGACGACGGTTTAGAACCCGAGCAGACATGAAATATTTCAGATTCTTGTGATCCGTATATACGGTCACCGGATGCGCAGCTCCTTCGAGGAAGTGACGCCACTCTTGGAAAGAATCCACTATAGCAAGGAGTTCCTTATCATGAATCTCGTAGTTGATCTCAGCCGCAGAAAACTTCCGTGAATAGAATGCAACCGGATGAAGCTTATTGTCGATGCCCATTTGTAAAAGTACGGCTCCTAAAGCAAAATCCGAAGCATTGGTTTCCAAATAGAAAGCCTTTGCAAAGTTTGGGTGTACCAAGATTGGAGCCGTAGTAAATGCCATTTTAAGATTTTGAAATGCTTTTTCTGCTAGAGGTCCCATTCCAGCTTATCTTTACATGTTAATCGAGTGAGTGGAGCAGCAACTTGAGAATAATTCTTGATGAAGATCCGATAGAAGTTAGCAAAGCCGAGAAAACATTGTACGTCTCTAACCGTCTTTGGAACTTCCCAGGACACAATTGCTTCCACCTTCTTAGGATCCATCTTTAAGCCTTCCATAGTAGCAACAAATTTTAAAAAATCCATCTCAGTTTGGTGAAATAAGTACTTCTCCAACTTGGTATACAGTCCTTGCTCGCGTAGTTTTTTGAGTACCAAACAAACATGCTTCTTATGCTTTTCTTCGTTCTCAAAAAATATCAAGATATCATCCAGATAAATGACAACAAAATCGTCTAGATATTCTCAAAAAATATTGTTCATCATATGTTGAAAAACCGCCGGAGCATTGGTAAGACCAAATGGCATGACATTATATTCAAAATGACCATATCTTGTACGAAAAGCTGTCTTCTATTTGTCTCCTTCTTTGATTTGCATAAGGTTGTAAGCTCCCCTTAGATCAATCTTTGTAAAGATCTTTGCACGTCCAAGTTGTTCCAGAAGACTAGAGATCTAAGGTAATGGATAGCGATTCTTCTTTGTCACCTTGTTGAGACCTCGATAGTCCACGCACATCCATAGTGAGCCATCCTTCTTCTTCAAAAATAAGATTGATGCCCCAACTGGCGATTTTGAATGACAAATGAAGTTCTTAGCTAGGATTCTTGTCAATGTATTTCCGCCCAACTCGTACAACTCTGTCTGCAATAGGTTGTAGATTGGACCAAAAGTTTGTGCTCCTTCTTGCAATTCTATGGCACAATCATATGGTCGATGCGGTAGCGTATCGCATTTTCTTTTTAAACGCGTCTTGAAAATCCTTGTATTATTCTATTCCTGCTGTTGAAATCTGCTCTCCACCAATTAGAGCGCATAAATGACCAATGGTGTGCCTTCCTTGCACGATCTTACAAACGTTCTTGCTCCAATGAACAAGGATTTTTTGGTTTGGGGTCTTCTTCCAAGCTTGTCCTCAGGTTGTTCTATGGGAAATGTTATCCTCCGCAACCTCCAATCTATAGATGGATTATATTTTTTCAACCAAGAAAGACCAAGAATAATAGGATTTGACGGGGTGCTAATAATGTTGAAAATAATATAACTACTGTAGTCTTTAAACGTCACTTCTATAGGTTCTGATTCATGGGTGACACTACCAGATAATAAAGGTCGTCCATCTATTACTTCTACGTGAACATGTTTGAATTTTTGTACTAGAGGAATTTTGTGACGCTTAGCAAATTCTTGATCTAAGAAACAAGCAGATGCTCCTGAATCTAATAAGGCTAAGGTTTTTAGTTTTTCAGGACCAAAAGACAAAGGAATTGTAAAACAACGGGCAAGTTGAGTGGAAAGAGAGGAATCTGGTTTTGATTTGTTCAACCGCACAGTTCCTATTGTGGCTAGGCATCCTCGTTTTCCTGAACAAACACACCTCTATTCTTGATGCTGCATCTATTTTGCTTCTTTGGACAGTTTCTAACTCTATGGCCTTCTCCACCGCAATAAAAGCACAAACCTTTCTCCATACGCTACTTCTTTTCTTCTAGAGTAAGGGATTTGATACGTACTGCATCAATCTGCATGTCTTCTCTCTCTGCTTGTGAATTTAGACTACTTGCCGCTATAATTGCACCGCGATGACTTGTATATCATTTGGAGCATTGGTCTTGGTGACGTTGAAATAGGCGGTTATCGCACTTTTCAACTTGGCTAATGGCTTCGTTGAGCGTTCGTGGATCAGGAAGAGATAATAACAAATCCTTCACGTTGTCCCTTAGACCCCAATAGAATTGGCTCATCAATGCTTCTTCATCCCAATTGATGTCGCATGCCAATTGCCTGAAATCCGATGCATAGACTGATGCAAAGCGAGTCTCTTGTCGTAGTGATTGAATTTTTGTTGTAGCCCACCGAGCCTTGTCATGCTCGCCAAATGCTTCTGCAAATACTTCCAAAAAAGTCTCAAAGTTGTTCAAAATCGGTAATCCTTTTTCAAATAGAGGAGCAAACCACAATAGAGCTTATCCCGTAAGCAAAGATCCAACCAATCCAACGCGTGATTCCTCCGTTGGATAACGTTCAGGTTGTAGAGCTGTTATTAACTTGATTTGATTGATGAAACCTCGAAACTTAGAGCATGTACCATCAAACTTGTCTAGAAGGCTAATTCGAGGTTCCTTTCATTGTGGAAGTAATAGTTCTCGTTGAACCACAGATAAAGTTGCTTCTTCTGGTGTAAAAGCTCGAGGCTGATAAAGCCCAGATTGTGCTATTTCGGATACTCTATCATTATGAAGTCTTGCAAAGATTCCTTCCATCACCGTAGTTCTCTGTGATAACGTAGCAAGAGCATTTATAATGGCGTCCATCTTGGACTCCAAACTTTCACTCATATTAATGTCTTGACCTCCAACCATTCTAAGAGAAAGGAAGTAATTGTTTCTAGAAAGAAGAAATATTGGTTTAGAAGAAGGTACTTCGCAACCTCTAAAACGCCTTAAGACCTTCAAGAAGAGGGATAATCCACTCTCTCCAAGAAGAATAAGACTCCAATATTATGACAAAAAGATATCATTTTAAAGGAGGGTAATCCGCAATCTCTAAAATACTAGTATACCTTCAAGAAGAGGGATAATCCACACTCCAACAAGAAGGAACTAACTCTGATATCCAAGGTAAGAGTAGTCTCGACAAATTGTCACGGGCACATAATATAGACTTGAAGTCTAAAGAAGAAGTTCAAGAAGAACTGGCAGGAATTGGATTAATATCACGGACACAGAATATAGACTTGAAGTCTAAACAAGAAGTTCAAGAAGAACTAGCAGGAACTGGATTAATCAGATGAGTACAAAAACAATATCAGAGAGGTGAGCTAGAGCTCCAAGAGATGTGTTGTCGAGATTGAAGAACTGTTCAGCCTCGACTCCAATATATACTCCTACCTAGAAAGCTTCTCAAGCAGCTTCCTCCAACTAGGGAGCTTCTCAAGCAACTTCTACTAGCTAGGAAGATATTAGAAGGCTTTGGAAGGTTCTAGAGAGTTCTAAGAAACTTCTAAAATATTCTAAAAGGTTCTAATAAGTATGTCCTTGACACTAGGAAGATATTAGAAGGCTCTAGAAGATTCTAGAGAGTTCTAGAAAACTTCTAGAATATTCTGGAAGATTCTAACAAGTATGTCCTTGACATATATTTATAAACCACAACTTCACCTTCTACAGTGAGGTACTTAGTGCATTTTCAAACAAGACAACGTATAATATGACAACAATATGAAATATCTAGGATAGAAAGTTTTAATTGTCTTATTATGGTAGGAGAACAATAAAGTACTAGGGGGAGTTGTAATAGTGTATAATTATTGCAGCTTGATCTTGCTACATCTCAAATGTTTTAAGCATTTATATTTTTTATACAATAGTTGTAAACAATGGAATGCAAAGAAGTAATGGCTATCAAAGCTTAACAATCTATGGTTGGATTATTAAATTAGTTTAATGATAAAAATATCTTTAAATATTTGAAATATTATTTGCAAGAGATAAAATTCAACAAGGTATTAAAAAAAAAATGATCTTTATATTTGAGTTTGCAGTTGTCTTAGAGCTACAAGAGCTTATAAAAAAAATAATTATTCAAGCTCATGGAATTAAATGGAAGGATTTTACTTTTTAATTAAAAAAATAATATTTTTTGGATGATATAAATAGAGTGATTAAAAAATTATTTATGAAATAGATAAATAGGCCCAACAAGGAATTTATTATTATAGAATTGTTTTAAAAATTTGAGAGACAATTTCTTCAATTGTCTCAATTAGAAAAGCTTGCACTTGAAAATAATAAGGTAGAATTATTTTTTTAATCAGCCAATAATGAATTACAAAAAAAATTAGAATTATTATTAGAAGATAATATAAAAGACAATGAACTTCTTAATGATTCGAAGAAGATCTCTGAGGCAGTGAGTATACTTGCTAAAAGGGAATATTGAAGAGGTAAGGTGGTGGTTAGATAAGAAACTAGGCCTTCACTAATCTCAATATCTTGAAGACAACCACTAAGGCTTGCTATACTTGTATCTACTACTTCAATTCCTATGCCTACAATTACATCACAAAAAGATATAATAGAAGAGTTGGTCAATGAAATAAGAAAATTACATATCAAAGTGACAAAGCTAGAAAAAAAGGATGAAATATATAAGGACAAACCTATGTCAAAGTTAGAATATATACAAAGGTGTATTTGGTGTGATAATATTGAGTATCCTTGTAAGAAAAGTGGAGATTTTGTTGATATTCTACAATAAAAAGTAATTTTATGGAAAGATGGAAAGATTGCTTTACAAGATATAGGTGAATTTTTTAAAATCTATTTTGAAAAGGGAAGGATAAAAAAAGTTTTAGAAGATCATTTGTTTTAACAAGCTATGGTATCAACAAAAGCTATTATTTATAGTATTAAAATAATAAAAAAGAAAGAAGATGTTTTTAACAAGTATGTATATACAAAAAATTTATAGAATAATAATATATCCAATATGAATTTTTAAAAAATAACAAGAGAAGAATTACTTAATACAACTACAATCATTAGGAATGCTATAAAGTAGTATGATCCTATTAATATCAAGTCTTTATATGCTTAAATTATAAAATTCTAATATAAAACTATATCGGATATAAAAAAGAATAGAAATATAATAGAAAAAAAAACTGAAGGTGTCAAATAATAAAAAGAGATTTAAAAAAGATGAAAATACAATACAAAATAAAGAAGTACCTACACTTTAGGATAATAGACCATCTGAGATTGGACCATCAAACTCATACTTTAGAGATATACCACTATTAAAAAAAAAAAATGGGAAGAAAGGATGGAAGTTGGTAAGAAAAAAAAAATAATAAGCCTATTGCTTACAAGCTACGATTAGATATTGAAGCAATTACATATTTGAAAGAGATACTAGAAGAAAGGATATTGAATGCTAAAATTAAATTTATGTTATAAGAAATTTTAGATATTACAAAGAAAGAATTTCATGATGTTATTATTAATACTATTAAATGGAAAAGACAATTGATAGAAAAATTTATAATATCTAATACTTTGGATGTAACATTAATAAAAAAAGAAGAGCTAGAATTGGCTGAATGTTGTATCAATCAAAATGGTCAATTTTCTTTAGATAAAGATAAGATTGATGATAAGGATTCTAGTTATTATTCTAAAAAGCACTAGATTAGAGCCACTACAAAGATCTTGCTGAAGATGGAAGACTTGGTAGATCTAATAGTTGCTCTTATTAATTATGGATCTGAAATTAATATTATATCCAAAGACATTTATAAATGTGGGAGGTGGCTCATTGACACTAAATATGGTTGGATGATCCGAGTAGCAAATAACATACAAGGAGACCTTTACGGTGCTTGTCTAAATATAAAGGTAAAAATTGGAAGTATATCTACAAAATAAAACTTCTTTGTTTAAGACAATAATTCTTATCTAGTGATTCTTGGACAACCATATATTATTGCTATAAGAATGGAAACCAAGATATTATATAATGAAACAGTATGTGCTTACATCAGAAGCCAAGATGATAAAAGAGTAGTGCAATTCTTAGCTATATGTATTAACCATAAACGCAATAAAGATTATCTATGGACTGGCTTGTTACCAAGAATCAATGAGGAGTTTAAGAATTTTTGCAAGGTGCTACTATAGAATAAGGATGTAGTGATACATTAAAGAAGGTACTCTTACAAGGAAAAGAAAGTACTTTTTATACAAGAATTATAAAATTTTCTAAGAGTAGATTTGTTATATATACACAATTTAATGACCTATAAAAGTGGAAAAAAAAGATTGTACAAAAAACTAAAAAAGATCTAAAAAGAGTAGGTATATTTGATGCAGATTATAAGATTGTATATATATATATATATATATATATATATATAAGTTAAAGAGATATTTTAGAAGAACTTATAAAGATTGAAGAAGTAGATGAAGATTAAGTGGTGCAAGTACATTCAAGAGATCTACCTAGTCATATAAGCATTTTAAAATTATGAAGTCAAATTTGAAACTAAGTACAATATTGTAGAAAGAAAAATAAAACTTGTAGCTACATCATTGCTTAGTGATTGAAACCACCAAGTTCAATAAGCTTCAAAAGAAAAAGATTTGCAAAATTCTAATAAAATTGGCCACAAATTTATTGAAAGTACATTTAAGGAGTTGAGAGTAGGATCTATGGATTTTCTTTTATCTATTGAAAAAATAGAATTTAAAAATATATTAAAGAAGCATGGAAAAGCTTTTGCTTTTGAGCCTTTAGAAATTGGATGTGTAGATTCAAGTATTGTAGCACCAATGATTATATTTATAGTTTTACATGCTTCTTGGAATCTAAGGCTAATTTCAATACCTAGAGTGTATCTATCCAAACTCATAGAACTTTTAAAAAAAAAGATATATATGAAGATCTTAAAACCATTATTTATATCATATTCTAGTTGTTGATTTATAGTATTAAAAAAAATAAAACTTCATGATTTATTTAGAATATACAACTAGTGAATCAAATAACCATTAAAAATATAGATATAGAATCAATTATTGGAGAATTTATTAAGATATTTGTTAGTAGAGCCATTTACTTTTTTGAAGATCTTTATCCTAGATATGATCAATTTCAACTTCTTGAAGAGAACAAAGACATCACTGTTATGAAGACATCTTTAGGATTGATAAAAATATATATATTACCATAAAGAGCAGCAAACTCAGTTGCTCATATGATAAATGGAATGAACAAGGTTTTCTATGATTTTATTTCAAAAAAGATTATATCTTTTTTGGATGATATTTTAATAAAAGAATATATTAAAAAAAGAAAAAAAAGAAGAGATAATAGATTAAAGTAGGTGTCATAAATTTATATCTAATCATATTTTGGATTGTGATAAGTTTTTATTATGGCTTGAAGAAGTTTACTTGATATTATAAGGAGCTAAATTAACTTTTAGAATTTGAGAGGTTGTTACTATAGGACATTTGTGTGGATGGCTTAGTTGTAAATTAGATCCTAATAAAGTAGATGCCATACAATAAATGAAAGAAGTTTATAGCTCACAAACAAAAGTGTGGAGATTTTTAGGAGCTTGTATATTTTATTATATATGGATTCCATATTATGTATATATAACAGATCTTCTTTATAGTCTATTGTAAAAATAAAAATAAAAAGAGGTTTAAATAGGAGAATATACATATAGAAGTAATGCAAAAGCTAAAGCAATTATTATCTTCTCTACATGTGTTACATAGAATAAGTTATAAAAATAAAAAATTAATAATACTTATAGTTGATACTAGCCTAATAGCTATTGGTTGAGTATTGGGATAAAATGATGAAGAAAGGAATCAATTTATTGTACAATTTGGAGCTATAATATTAAATGAAAGGCAAAAAAATTATCTATAAGTGAAATGAGAATTATAAAGGGCAATGATAATTATGAAAATTAAAAGAGATTATCTAATAGAAGTATCAGTGATAATGGAGATAGATTATTTGCCATTAGTAGAAATAATCACCAATTATAATATCATTGATATTGGTATGCTAAGGTGGATTGTATACATTAAATTTTAAAATCTTGAATTCAAACATATTACAGGTAAAAATAATCTAGTAGAAGATATGCTATCTTAGCCAATATATGAACAAAAAAAAGATTTGATTGATGATATTGAGGATGTAAGTACTACCTTCTATTCTAAAATACAATAAGGAGAGAATGAATGTTCAAAATTCTTCATGGAAGAACTATATGAAGAAAAATGAATAGATATTGGATACTATTTGAGCATGTTATTGAGGCAATTGGAATGGAATAATTTTCATTTCAAGCAAATTAAAAACAAAGTCTACAACTACCTTTTATAAGATAGATACTTATAAAAGTGGTGTAAAAGAGACAGTGGTATAAAACAAAAAATAATTTATAAAAAAAAAATAGAGGAGCAATTGATCCAAGAATTCTATGATAATTTGTAAACCGATCACAAAAGTATTCATGCCATCTTTAATAAGCTTAAAGAAAAATATTGGTGGCATAATATATATAGAAATGTAATGAAGTTTATGGAATTATATCAAACTTACCAAATATATTTGAAGATTCAACATAGAAATGGATTGTATCCTACATATCTTCTAATAATATATTATAAGTAGATGGTGGATTTAGTTACTATGCCTACAAGATTGTGGCAAATGTGATACTTGATTTTGGCATAAGAAGATTTATCTAATCAAGTAGAAGAGAGAGCTTTATAAACAAAATTCACTGAAAGAATTCATAGATTTTTACTAGGAGATGTAGTTTGTAGATACAAATATATTAAAAAGATTATTAGTGATTGTGGAAAATTAGATACATATGAAGCAAGAATTTTTTTTGAAAGATGTGGAATTAAGCTTACACTTACAGTAGTATATAATCCTAAAGGTAATGCTAAAAGTGAATAAGGACATCTTCCAATAGTTAAAGCCATCGTTAAAGCATGCAAAAGAATAGCTAAGATTATTACCATTTGTTCCATGGGTTGATCATACTACTCACAGTTCAATAACTAGATATATGCCAATAAAATTGATATAAGAACAAAAGCCTATTATATCAATTGAAAAACAAATATATAATTAGAATGTTTTATCTTGGCAAGACAACGTGTCTACAGAAGAACTTCTTATACTTCAAATTTTTCAATTAGAGAGAGGACCTAAAGATATAAAAAAAACAATTATAAGGCTAAAATAGTCATATTTGAAAAACAAGGAAAAATTTGACAATCAGCATCAGTTAAAGCTAAAAGAAATTCAGGAAGGTGATTGAATTTTGATATATAATAGTAGCTTGGATAATCAATATAATATTTTTAAATTTTTTTTTAAGTGCTGGTTTAGACCTTATGTGGTTTTAAATGTTCTAAATATTATCACATATTTATTAAGGAAACTAGATGGAATACATCTTAAAGTTCTAATTGCAGGAAAATATATAATTTTTTTTAAATAATGGAGTCAAGACATAATACATGAAGATGTAGAAAAAGAAATTGATCTCTTTACAAATAAAGAAGAAGAATTGGATTTTAAAAAGGATATTGCTAGAATAATAATATGATACTAACCACAATTTTAATTCTTCTTGATGTATATTAGAGGATTCACAAATTTAGAAAAAATAGAAGTTGTATTATGGTTCAATTATAATATAAAAATATTATATGTATATATTTGATGTACAATTTATTATGAAATTAAGTGAGAGCCATATTAGTGGATTTTTATTGATTACAAAATATGGTTAGATTATTAGTTTAAAAGGAATTTATTTAAAAAGACTATTATTGAGATTTATATAATTTTTTTTTATAATAACTTTTGAGATTGATTTTATATTGATAATAATTTTTATATATTTTGAATTACCTTTATTAGACATTGCTAATCTTTGAAATCTTGTCTTATTTATTTTATTTGATATTTAGAATACATACTATATGAATCTTATTACACAAAGGATTAGAAAGGGATTTTTAGTGTAAAAAAGAATAGTTAGGCCATGTATGTGGATGAATAGAGATGGATGATAGAAGTCTCTATTCTTGTTGGCCAAAAATATTACAAACATAAGATTTAGTCTAATAATTATCTACTTAATATGAATAGGTAGAAATAGAAAAAAATAGATTAATTTGATAATATCTTATAGAAAAGCTTTTTAGAAGCTTCAAAGATGCGGTTTCATCTTTATTCATGTCTATAGGTGATTGATAGGTTAGAAATTTAGCCAATAAGTTAACCACATATTATACATGTTGATAGCTTGTCAAACAAATTAAGTATGTGGTGCACATATAGGAAACTTGTCTTGCAAGTTTGACACATGTCTTATAAATTGGACACATGTTAGAGGTCTTATAGAATGCCACCACATAGCTTCTAAGTAGATAATATATATATATATATAGACAAGAGTGAAGCCTTCTTCACTCTTGTCAACTCTTTTTTTGCTTCTAGTGTAATTTAAGAGTCTTTACATTTTCTAATCTTTGATAATAGCCATTCCAATTTCTTCTTGAATATATATACTTTCTTATTTTTATTTTGTTTTCTTTTTATACAAATTTTAGTTGTTTATGCTTCTTTCAATTCATGTCCTTAAAAAATTGGCAAGAATCTATATATAGTATCAAAGCTTTGTCTTTTTTTGATTAAGAGTGGATTATTTCTTTTTCTTAATAAGACATAAGCATATCAAAAGTTGTAGATTATCCACTTCTAAATTGATATTCTTCTTAGGTTTTTTTTTTTTTTTTTTTTTTTTTTCTTCTTCTTCTTCTTCTTCTTCTTCTTGAATGTTTTATTTTGCATTTGTTGAGTGAGAAATAACACCTTCTTTTTTATTGTATTATCATAGCAAAGCTTGTTGAAATGAAGAATATAATAATATAAATACAAAAACAAATGAGAGAGCTAATACTTGCAATGCATCAATTCAATATACCACCATAAGGAACAATAAGATTAATAAGAAGTGAAGATATAGAGGTGATTGGAACTACTTCAATATCTATACCAAGCTATATTACTTCACTTACAATGAAACATCATTTAAGCATCAAAGAACCAAAAATTAGTTTACTTGAGAAGTTTGATAGTACAAAATATAAGTTTTGAAGATGCATCAATCAAGTACAACTGATAATTGAACTTCAACTTTAAAATTATCTAATTTAAAGATTACAAATCAGATTTATTAGAATATTATTTTCAAGTTCTACTTTATTATAGTTTTAATCTTTTTTTGAATAATATGATTGAATATTAGATAATTTAGAGATATTTTTAATAAAATTTTGATCTATATATAAAAAAAATATGATATAATTCATGTTACAACCAATAAGATTCATATCTTGTAACAAGGCAATCAATCAATGATATTATATGCTTTACAATTTTGATAATTAGCAACTGATATTAAGTTGAATGATATTATATTTATTAGCCAATTTTTCTATGGATTACAATATGAGGTAAAACAATTGATGTTCAACTTATCAGATCTTCAGATATTGAGTCAAGCAATTGATTTTATTATAATATGTAATAATTGGCTTTTTAAATTTTGATCTAAAAATTGTACAAGGGAACCTCAAGATTATTATAATTCAATGGCAACATGGATGTCTTTTCAATATGTATATTCAAAAGTAGAAGACATGCAAATTAATATGGTACGTTTAAATCTTTTATAGAATAAGAAAAGATTCATTGTTGTTAAGAAGGATTATACTTATATTGTGGAAAATTTAAGCATATTGCTCAATATTATACAAAAAAATGACGCAACTATAAAATGAAGAATACGACTATCAAAAAAGTTAATATGTCAAAAAATAAGTTTGTCCAGCTATAATAGGGACTGTGCAATTAGAATCTTATACAATTCATAATAAAGATCTTATTTTTTCTTTAGAATCCTCTCTTTGTTTTATAATAGATGTGTATTTGGGACCTAAAAATCACAAAGCCTTTATCTTATTAGATTCAAGAGCCTTAGTGTATTTTTTAAATGAAGAGTTTGTTAAAAGTCATAGAATATTTTTAATATAGAAAACTAAATCCATACATGTAGAAGTCATAGATGATTATCTGTTGTCTTCTTGAGATGTTACTTGTGAAATTCTTCCTATAAATATAACAATAGATAGTCATAATAGTTACATAATCTTAAATATAATTTAATCTTTTTCTAATCTAATTATTTTAGATTTATTATGGCTAAAAAAAATAATCCTTGAATAGACTAGATTTCTTGTAGACTTGATTTTTTTCAAAGTATTATAAAGAATCTTGTTAATCAAGTGAAAAATTATAAGTCTAGTATAGTAAAATCCATACTTATAGGTACAAAAGCTTTTATGTATGTAATTAAAAAAATTACTTTTTATTATTCATATTATATCCATTTTTGATGGTGGAAAAACTTTAAGTGGCATTCCAAACCAGTATTAAGATTATTAAGACGTTTTTAAAAAATGATACAGATATTTTTTTAGAACATCATCCATATGATTGTTCAATTGATTTCAAAGAGGAAATTCAGTCTCCATTTGGACCAATCTATAATTTACTACAAAATGAGTTGGATTAACTCAAGGAATATATTGATGAAAACTTGACCAAGAATTTCATATGCCATTCAAAATTTCTTGTAGGAACTCCTATCTTATTTGTGAAGAAAAAAGATGGATTATTACAAATATATATAGATTATTGAAAATTCAATAAGATTATTATTAAAAATAGATATCTTCTATCTTTGATATTTAAACTTTTTAATCAAGTAAATTAAGCTAAGATCTATATAAAAATAGATCTATAAGGAGTATATAACTAGTCCACATCAAAGAAGGAGATGAATAGAAGGTTGCATTTCAAATAAAATATGGACATTGTAAATATAATGTTATGCCTTTTGAACTCACAAATGTATCAACTATTTTTCAACATCTCATAAATAATATTTTTTATGAGTTCTTAAATAATTTTATTATTTATTATCTAGAAAATATTTTTATCTATTCTAAAAATATAAAAGAATATGAATTTTATGTTTGTTATGTGTCACAAAAATTTAAAGATATGGGATTGTATGCCAAGATAAAAAAAAGTGTATATTTTACACTATTCAAGTTGACTTCTTAGGATATATCATTTTGAATGATGGTCTTTTAATAGATCCTAAAAAAGTTTGAACAATCATGGATTGGAAGATTTTAAGAACAATTAGAAACGTAAATTTTTTTTGAGATTTGCCAATTACTACCAAATTGTCATCAATTTTTTTTTTCAAGTTATAGTTCTATTTATACATTTAATTTATAAGGACAAACTTAAATAGAGCAAAGAAACAAAAGCATCATTTGAAGCTTTGAAAATAATTTTTATTTTTGCACCAATCTTATATTATATCAATTTTTTTAAGATATTTTTTATAAAAATAGATACATTAGGCTTTATCTTGGACATGGTATTGTCATAAATGGGAGAAAATGACAAATTCTATTCAATAGCTTTCTATTCCAAGAATTTTTTAACAACAAAGATCAATTACAAAATCCATAATAAAGAACTTCTTGCAATTATAGATTCTTTTTAAAAATGGTGTCACTATCTAGAAAAGCACTTCTAGTTTAGTCATTATATACAAATTACAAGAACCTTAAGTATTTCATATCAACACGCATGTTGAATCATCATCAAGCTCATTAGAGCATGTCTTTGTCAAGATTTGAGTTTATTATCACTTATTGGCTAGGAAAACAATAAGGTTTGTTCAATGCCCTTTTTAGATGATCTTATCTTACACCAAAAGAAAAAAATATAGCTTTTGATCAACAAAAAATGATCCTCTTAAAGTTAAAGCAATTTCATTTTTGAGCAATAAAATCAATATTGATTATTGATCCAATTTTTTTTAATCAAGTTCAATTAAATATGTCTTCAGACCCTTTTGTTCATGATATTAAGAATAATTCTTCTAAGTCTCATGATACTTCAAAGTTTAAATTTAAAGACAATCTACTTTATTTTGAAAGATGCTTATATGTTCCACATGACTATGTACTCTTGAAGCTTATCACAACTTTTTTATAATATGATATTTTAGATATAATAAGACTTTGGAGCTAATATCAAAATATTTTTAGTCGTCTCAAATGTGGAAGGCTATTAAATAGTTTGTACAATCATGTGATATTTTTTTAAGATCAAAAACTCTTTGTCATTGACCTTATAGACTTCTTTAATTATTACCCTTAATAAAAAATTGGATGATTGATAAGAATAAGAAACTAGATTGATATGAAGAAAGAAGGCAACACTTTGGATTGCTCCAAGACTTGAGTTGGCAAGATTGAGGTGCACCTTGGTCTTGCCTCTTATTTATAATATTTTAAAAGATTCTAGAAGATTGAGCAAGTTCAAGAAGACTAAAAAGATTCTAAAAGATTTTAGAAGGCTATGGGAGGTTCTAAAAGATTGAAGAAGATTCTAGAAGATTGAAGAATGTTTTAGAAGGTTTTAAAAGACTATAAAAGATTCTAAAAGATTAAAGAAGATTTTAAAATATTTTAGAAGATTTTAAAAAACTATTGAAGATTCTAGAAGACTATAGAAGGTTTTAAGAGACTACAAAAAGTTCTAGAATGTAGTGGCTTAAAGTATGTCTATGACATCACCTCCCCTTCTAGCGACAAGTTTCACAATGAATCAAAGTAATTTGATAATTAAATCACATATCCAAGAAATCTAAAATTTGTCGAAGTAAAAAAATAACATATTTCATCTTTTATTTGTTGGTTATCAGTTCAACAAGACCATTGAGGTAGCATCGATGACTTTCAAATATAATCTCTATTGTACTAATGTCCCATCTAAGAATTTATTCTTTCTTGTAATTTTCAAAACATCTTCCAAAGATAATTTCTGATCTATCTAGAATCACCCTTCCAACTTAAAGGAATATTATCAAAGCTCAAGCATTTGGATCAAGATTTTTGTGATGAGGCCATTGTCATATTACAAGTTGTCTTGTTTGGGAATGGATGGGGCACCTAGCTGTGGAAGATAAAGTTGTGTTTGCAAATAATCAAGAAACCCTAATAGATTTTATCCATATATGAAGAATATAATTTAAAGTTCAATTCAAAAGTGTTTAAAAACACTCCTCTTAATAACATCAACCATATATATATCCCAATTGCTTTGTTTTCTTAATAATTAAGCAATTTTTATTTTTCTTTGTAAGCCTTAACCCTAATTAGTGAGCTTTGACAAGCTATAACTTTTAATCCAACCATCCACTTAGTATGAAATTTTGTACAAAAATGTCAATATAAGCCTTCTATATGCTCAAAAAAATTCAGTCCAACCTAACTTACAAATTGCAAAAAAATGCCCAAAAACTGCATAGATGACACTCAGCTGTCAACTTGAGAATTGATGCAGAAATTCTAGTGATGATTTCTCCTTCTTCAACTATTAACTTCAAATCAAACTTGGTTTGCAGCTTGATCTTCAAGTCTTCTATCACCCTGCCAAAATTTACATTGATCCAATTTGTAGATCTTTAGTTATCATAGAAACCCTACCCAATCCTAAACTGCCAACTTTTGACAACCCTTTGTATCAAAGCCCAAATATTTTCTGATTGCATCATTAGATTAATACAAAAAAATTTATACACTTAGTACACCTAATAATCCAAATAATATCAAATTTTGAACCATAGATGCTATACAAATTGCATGAATCACTTTAGAATGCAAGCCATCATTGTCGTATATAAAATCCAAAACACCAATTCAAACCTTGACTTTGAACAATGATTGCAAAGTCATTCAAAACCTTATGGCAGGAAGCTTAATGTCCCTAGAACAAACTTCAAGCTACCTATCCAACTCAAAAACCCAATCTGCAAAATCCTCCATACTTTGTCCTAGGCGGCCGTTTTAGTAGCCAAAGGTCTGATTTTGACCTTGTCCTACAAACAGCCAACCTCCGGGTATCAATCTAACCTATCCTAGGGATTTTATAGCCTGATCCTACCCTCAACTTAATCCTAGTATCAATCATGCTAGTAATTTATCCATTTTATTATATTTTTATCATTTCAATGCCTTTCTAAGATAGAAAAAGAATTACTGCAGCCTAGAAGGTAAAATCTACTAGCTATTAAGTGAAGAAAATAAACTAAGAGGCTTTCATAAAAATCTTGTTAAAATATGTTGAATTCTTGTTGAACTAAGATAATAGAGTATTAATTGAAAAATCATTTTTAGTCATAGTTTCACCATATAATTGTGTCACAACACGACACAATATCTCCAAAGACTCCAAATATGGCCTTACTTGACATCAAAATATTCCTTCTTTGCCTTGTTCATGTTCTCTAAACCTAACAGATTGTGAAAGTTGTAATGGTTCTCTAATCGTTTATATGACAGTAGAGTCTTCTGATTCTTGTTCTTGCAATTTTCTTAAAATGCAAAGATTTGACATGGTAATTAATAAGCTTCTAGCCGGATCTATTCTATCTTAGAAAAAATGATTATATACAAGTAAAGGTTTTGGTGTGGCTCTCTCCTTTTTATATTGGTCTTCTATTGTTAATAAAAAAACATCATTTAAAAGTCAAGAAATGTTGGTATCCACAAAATCTTCAATGACAATTGTATCCAGATTTTTTAAGATATCATTGATGGAATTTGTAAACTTTCTCAGATACATTCTTAAGGTTACCTAAAGATTTTCATATTCTTTTTCCAACTCCATAGCCCTTCTAATGAATGAAATATTTCAATTTTCTATGTTTTATACTCAAATATAATATTTCATCTACTTTGTATTCAAGCTCTTGATTGATTACAACTAAGGTTGATAGTAGAAGAGTTCTTTCAATAATATTTGATTTATAATAGGTTTTTAAAAGAGAGACATAAAAGATTAGATGAATGCGCATGCTACTTGATAATTTAAGATGGAAACTTACTAGATTTATTTGGTATAGAATTATAAATGGTCCAAGTCTTTGATAGTCTAATTTTTGTGATGGTTGATTTGTTTGTATATTTTGCTAGAATAGCCAAATATGATCTCCTATCTTAAACTTCAGTTGGTTCTTACAATGAATGTCTGCATAGTCTTTATATCGGTCTTGAGCCATTTGCAATTGGAATTTTAATTCTTTATAGATGGCTTTCAAGAAAGTAGCTTGATTTTCTGTAACAAGACTTTCTACATCTTTAATTTGGAATGGATCTGCTTTAAGGTGGTATCTATAGTTTGAGAAGAATGGAGTTTGTTTTGTCAAAGAATGTTTGGTATTATTATATGTAAATTCAACCAATGATAGGAGGTCCATCCAATTATCTTATTGATAATTTATATTGTAATAAAAATATTGTTTTAAAATTTGATTCACCCGTTTTGTTTGACTATCGGTTTGAGGATGATAAGTTGATGAAAGGTTAATCTTAACCTTTAAAAGTTGAAATAGTCTTCTCCAAAAATTAGATACAAATTGTGGTCCTTGATCCAAAATGATGTCATTTGAAAGGCCATATATTTGATAAATATTATCAATAAAAAGCTTGGTAGTTTCTTTTTTATAAATAATCTTATTATACATTGTCATATAGTATGATTTTCTATCTGGAAATACACTGGATACGTGGCTATAAAGAATTTATTTAAAACTTATTAGCAAGAATCCAATAAGTGATTTGTCTTTAATAAAAAAAGATAAATAATATAAAAATATTACAAAAGATAATTTTTATTAATAAAACCTTTTGTATTTAAGTAGGTTTATACAAAAAGATTCAAATTTCTATAAAACCTTTAAAAACCTTATTTACCCGCATAGATTTATTTCTTTCCAAACTTTAGAGTTCAATAACACTTAATCCAACTATTCAATTTCTATAAAATTTTCTTCAAAGTATAGATAATCTACTTAAATTTCATTACAAGAAAGAATTAATCATAAATTTGCTTCCAATCATCTAATATTTGAAAAACCCTAGGAGATGCTTAAAACCCTAGCTTAGAGACATCTGAGCACTATTTTCCTCATATCTTACAAATCCAAAATCATAATGCCACAAAATATTTGCACATAGTCTTGTGACATCAACATGTACACCTTTAAAAATTTTGAGCCACAAATCTATCAAATTGCCTAAGATATAGCTCAAAATATAGTCACTAGTTAAGCAGGGTCACTTACTACCCTTAGCTTACATGCACTAATTTCAACTCTCAATATCTTCTTCATCCTAGCTTGGCTTTTATCAAGCCATATATATAAAGTATAGCCAAAAAAGTGCTCTTTCCAATCCTACTCACCAATTCTCTATTACTCTTTGTATGCAGAAGTCATGCCTAAAAGAATGATAGTAGGTATAATTTCAATACCTTAACTTTGAGGACCTATATCTCCTTCATATAAAGTCCAAATCATACAAGATTTGCACCAAAACCATATCCAAAAACCCAAACTTGCTGAACCTAGCCTTTGATGTTCAACTCTCCTCCAAAAACAAACCCTAATTCCTAATAAACCCTCAAGCAGCCTCCATAAAGCCTATTGGGCATGATTTTTGGCCAATAGGAATAGAGACTTCTATCATCTATCTCCATTCATCCATATAGATGGCCTAACTACCCCCTTTCATATTAAAAGCCCCTTTTTATTTCTTTTTTTTTTAATAAGATTTACATAATATGTATTGTAAATATCAAATAAAAGAAGTAAATAAGATCTTAAGGATCACCAATGTCTAATAAAGGTGACTTAAGATATATAAAAGTTATTATCAATATAAAATCAACCTCAAAATTACTATCAAAAAGAAGAAATAAGGTTATATAAATCTCAATAATAATCCTTTTAATGGATCCCTTCTAAATTAGCAACCTAATCACATCCTACAACCAATAAAAATCTATTATTATAGCTTTCACTTAATTGTATAATAAATTATATATATATATATATATATATATATATATATATAATTTTTTCACATGGTAGCTAAACCACAACACAATAATAGGATGAAATGTGTTATCTTAATAAGATGGTCTACCACCACAAAAATTGAGTCTTTTCTATTAGAAATCAAGAGATTTATAATGAAGTCTATGGATAATGATTGCCATGGGCCCTTAGGAACTAGAAGTGGTTGGAGAAGTCTATAGGGTTGGTATCTTGGGATCTTTGCTTGAGCACAAATTTTACATAATTGAATGAATTCCTTCACCAATTTTCACATTTGAGGCTACCAATAATCTCTTGATATTAATTCTAAGGTCTTACTGAAACCAAAATGTGTAGCTGCTAGAAGGTCATATCATGCTTCAAGAATCTGAAGTCTTATAGGGCTTGGAAAAATATACAAAAGATCTTTGAAATATAACAATCCATCCTCAAACTTAAAATTATTATTTTCTTCTACTTGTGTATTTTTTAAATATTGTTGAATACTATTTATAAATAAATTTATCTTCATTGCTTTCTAGATTTTTGTCTTAAGAATTGTATCTACATAGGTAGATATTATCAATGTCTTCAACTGCAAATTAGACGGCTTTAATATGACAAAAAAATTTTAATGTAATATAATATCTGCTATTTTTGGCATAAGGTATGACCATTGAAAAAGGACATCTAATTTCTTTTGAAGTTTTTTTGGACAATATGTAATCACAAAATCAAATTGAAATAATCACATGCTCCATCAAGCTTGATGGCAATTCAACACTTGGGTACTCATAAAATACTCCAAGTTTTTGTGAGCAGTGTATACCATAATTTTATATTAAGTCCCCTCCAATAAATGGCGCCACTCTTCAAAAGTATCAACAATTGCTAATAGTTCTTTATTATGGATCTCATAATTGATTATTACAATTGAAAATTTTTGAGAGCGGAATGCTATTGAATGTAGTTGATTATCATCACTAATTTAAAAGAGTACAGATCCAAGTGCAAAATCTAAGATATCCATTTCCAAAATGAATGATTTTGTTGGATCTGTGTAAAAAAGTATAAGTATTGAAGTAAATGATTCTTTTAGCTTCTTGAATACTTCTTCATCCTTGTTATTCCAAATAAATTTTTTCTTGCCTATAAGTCATATTAATGGGGTTATAATCTTGGAATAATCTTTAATGAAGAATCTGTAAAAATTTGTGAATCTCAAAAAATATTATATATCTCTAATTGATGACGGTTGTTTTTATTCTATAACAGTTTGTATCTTCTTTAAATCCATAAAAATCTCATTTTTAGAAGCAATATATTCCAAAAACTTGACTAATGGTTGATGGAAAGAGTACTTTTTCAATTTGGCATACAATCCACTTCTCTATAGTTTCTCCAATACCATACGTATACAATGTTCATATTTTTGTTTGTTCTTAAAAAAGATCAAGATATCATCCAAATAAATAATTACAAAGTCATCTAAGTATTTTCATAAGATATCATTCATCATATGTTGAAAGATTGCAAGTGTATTTGTAAGTCCGAAAGGCATAACATTATATTCAAAATATCCATACCTTGTACAAAATATTGTCTTCCATTGATCTCCTTCTTTGATCTTGACTAGATTGTAGGCACCTCTCAAATCAATCTTCATAAAAATCCTTTCTTGTTCTAATTGTTCTAATAATCTTGAGATTAATGGTAATAAATAGTGGTTATTTATAATTACCTTATTCAAACCTTTATAGTCAACACACATATATAAAGAACCATCTTTCTTCTTTACAAACAAGATAGGAGCCCTCAATAGTAATTTTGAATGTCTAATAAAATTCTTGACTAGATTTTTATCAATATATTCTTGTAAGGTTGTAAGCTCTATCTGTGAAAGATAATAAATTGGACCAAATGGAAGTTGAGTCCTATCTTGTAATTCAATTGCACAATCATAAAGATAGTATTTTGGTAACATATCTGATTTCTTCTTTTCAAATATGTCTTTAAGGTCACGGTATTAATTAAGAATATCTTGCTCCACTTGTTTTGTTAGATCTTTTATTAGAATAGCATACAATGCAAATACAGCTCTTTTCTTTATTGCCTGTATAAATGCTTTAGCTCCAAGAAATAAAATAGTACCTTCTTTCTTCTTTTAATGTTTAGATCTTGAAAAAATATTTTATTAACTTTAATCAATATCAAAATTATATAACTCAAACCAAGGAAGTTCAATAACAATAGGATTTTTTGGACATCAAATGATATTAAAAATAATACGTGATATTTGATCTTGTAATATCACTTCCAATAGTTGGATTTCTTCAATAACATCCTTTGATGCAAGATTTCATCCATCAATGATTTTAACAAGTGCAGAATGGATCTTCTTTACAAATACTAAGTTGTACTTGGTTGTAAAATCTTTATCCATAAAACATATTGAGGTTCTAGTATCTAAAAAGACTTTAGCAAAAATCTCTTGTCTTAAGGTTCTTATATATACATGAAGTGTAAAACAGGATGTTGGATTTGGAGGTAGAAAGAGATTTTTTTTTGGTACTTTTGATTTGAGGGTGTCCAATCGTAAGGTCCTTATTGTAATTGAACATTTCTATTTTCCAACATCTCCATTTTAGATATTATACCTTGTATCTTAAATTCTCTAAACTTATTTAGACAATTTATTGCCTTGCGATTAGGTCTTCTAAAATATAAATATAAATTCTCTAACTGGCATTTAATCTTTTTTGTTGGTGTTAATGGCTTGAATAGGATTGTGCCAATCTACATAGATTTAGGATATGTTAATGGCTTCTCTAATATTCTTGAAGATGTAGCAGATGTACCTTGATAGGTATTGCTGAAAATTGATCGTTTTTCCTATTATAACTCAAATAGGCAATTGTCACAAGTAATAGCTTAAGATATGAGTTTTTCTAAGCTTTCAACTTTTGGCATTGTAATCAATAAATTCTTCACATTGTCTTTTAGGCCATAACAAAATTGAGTCATAAAAGCCTTATTATTTCAATCAAGATCACAAATAAATTATTGAAATTCTACAACATAAATCACAGTTGAATATTGTCTTTGTTGTAGGTTTTGAATCTTCTTTTCTACCACCCTCTTCCAATCACTATCTCCAAATGGAGAAGTAAATCTTTCTATAAAAGCCTCTAAATTGTAAGAGATCAAAGAATTCTTTTTCAACAGTAGAATAAACCATGATCAAGCACTTCCTGATAAGAGGATACTTTCAAAAGTGACTTGAGTGAACCCATCTAGATAATGAGAAGGATACAGTTATAAGTAAAGTCATACTTGTTGCACAAACCCTCAAAAGTTGAATATTGTTCTATCAAATTTATCAATCATATTAGCCTTTGGCTCTTTTATGACAACTCTTGAAGCTTCTAAAGGAATTATGTATATAACTTGTCAACCGCTTACTTCCTTCAATCAAATAATCTCTTATTGCATACTATAAATGTCTTCTTTAGCTTCTTTAGATATGTACTCTATTTGTGGTTCATTTTTTGGGTTGCAAAAGAATACTATTTTTTCTTGTACAATATCCAAAAGAGCTTGAAGATCTATAAGAGTCACCACTTTATTCTCTGTTTGTGAAGAAGCACCTCTATTAATCTGATCTACTTTTATATTGACAAAAAATCAATAAATCATCAATGTAGTATTTTCTATATTGAAAAGGAATGTTTTAAATAATATTAATTTAGAAGAGAATAATTTGTAATCTCTAAAATATAGTAATGTATCCTAGAAAAGAGATAATATATTTTTTTCAAAGAAAGATCAAACTATAATAAATAAGTATATCAATCTAAAAGGAGATAATCCGCACTCCTCTAGAATGCAATAGTATCTTCAAGAAGAGGGGTAATCCACTTTCTATCAAGAGATCAAGCTCTGATATGATTACTTAGATAATCTTGTCAAACTGTTAGAGATGCAAGATATCAGATTAGCAAAGAGACAAGAAAAAGATTATAGAACTAAAATAATTTCAAGAATAAAGAACTAAATGGATAAGAATAAAAAAACTAGATAGATAAGAATAAAGAACTAGATGGACAAGAATAAAAAACTAGATGATTAATAAGAACAAAAAATTAGAGTGATATGAAGAAACAAGGCAATACTTTGGATTGCTCCAAGACTTGAATTGAAAAGATTGAGATGTACCTTGGTCTTATCTTTTATCTATACTACAAGGCCTATGTCCTATTGAACCTTTTAAGAGTATCCTAGAAGATTTTAGAAGACTAAGGCAAGTTCAAAAAGACTAAAGAAGATTCCAAAAGATTTTAGGGAGATTTTAAAAAATTGAAGAAGGTTCCAGAAGATTTTAGAAGATTTTAGAAGATTTTAGAAGACTAAAAAAGGTTCTAAAATATTTTGGAAGATTTTAGAACACTATGAAAGATTCTAGAAGACTATGGAAGATTTTAAAAGATTACAAAAAGTTTTAGAATGTGGTGACTTAAAATATGTCCGTGACACCATCAACTATTATTAAGATGATTGGATAACTTTTTTGCCATTGGCAAATTTTGCTTACAATAATTTGATACATTCTTTTATTCAACAAATTCCATTTTTTACCAATTATGGTTATCATCCATAATTTAACACTTTTGACTTTTTAAAAGCTAATAATTCTACTATGAAAGATTTGGCGAATCAATTATAAAAACTACATGCAATTGTGAAGGCACAATTAAAAGAAGCTTAAGAATGATATAATATCAATATAAATATCTATTATAAGAAATAATTTTAATTCTATGTAGATGATAAGATATGATAATTTTGTTATAATATTAAGACTATTTGTCTTTACAACAAGTTAGATTATCATAAACTTAGACCATTTCTGATTTATAAATAGATCAATCTAGCTGCTTATTGATTATATCTACGAAAATCTATAAAGATCTATGTTATATTTCACATGTCACTACTCAAATTATGCAAGACAATAAATATATAAGGAAGAAGATAAATGCTACCGCCTCCTATAGAAATAAACAATAATGAAGAATTTAAAATGGAAGAGGTCTTAGATTCAAGGTGGCATCAAAATTAGTTAGAATATCTTATACATTGATAAAAATATGATATTAGTGAACATATATGGAAGCCATCCAAGAATCTAGCAAATGCATTAGCAAAAATCAATATGTTTCATTAATGACATCCATCAAAAGCAAGATGAAGAATCAAAAAAAATCTTTGCTATAAAATAAAATAGGTTCAATAGAATTTTCCTCTATCTTATATCATTATTTGCTATTTATTTGAATTTTCTAATGTCAAAGAAACAAAGAATCAACAACCGGCAAATTCTGCTCAAGAGATATTATTTGTTGCCTAATTGGATGATATATTATGACTATCACAATCTTTAAAATGACTCACTAGAGATGAAGATTTTCAAGAATGATATGTTCTTCTTTAGATTGATGGATAGATGCAACATTTTCGTATCATGACTTGTCTTGTTTGAGAATACATTAGGTACTTGGCAAATAGAAGATAAGTCCAAAACTTTGCTCGGGTATAGGTCGACCTCCTTCTTTAACCTTAATGCCAATCTTCTGGCACCAATATCTTCTTTTTGTATTGTTTAATTGCTTCTAAAATTCACATATGAGTACAAAATTAAATCTACCATTGATACAAATAATTCTCACCTCAATCCAACTAATAGATGGCTAGATATTTTAAAAACTCTCCTTGACTCTCAAAATCCAATTTCCAAGACCTCGATCTACTTGAACTTCAATAACCTTCAATTGAACTATTAAATCAAGCTTAAACTTATAATATGCACTTAGCACAATTACAATCACAAACCTACAAAATTTAATCCATAGATCTATAATCAAACTTCCAAGATGGTCAAAATTATAAACACTTTTTTGTTTCATAAAAATTAAAGTCATCCAAATCAACCCTGATTTTATAAAGCTCTTACAAAGCCAATATCTATTCAAATCATTCAAAATCAATATTAAAAAAAACTTCTAAAGTTTGTTCTCAAATTTCATTCTTTGATCAACCAAAGAATCTCATTTTTTATAGGCATATGATTTTGTATCTTAAGATCTAATTTCAATCCTAGTTCATAATTAATCTTCTTTAAATATTAATCTAAAAATTTTTAAATAATTTTTATTAGAAATTATCCTTTGTTTTAATCTTAAGATGCTTATAGTAGTATTTTTATTAATCTACCTTATCTTATCTTGTTTATGGCCCTATAAAGTAAATAGAAGCTTTTTTTATAAAAAAATAATATTAATACTAAATATTTTTATTATATCTATATTTATTTATTTATATTTTCTAAAATAATTTTATAACTTAGTCTTCAACTAAGCTTTTCTATAATATAAGTCTTTTTTTGCCCTTTCATCTTATAGCTATATTACAACACAACATCCACCTCCTCTGAACTTATACATCTTTTGATATGCACCAAATAAATCAGATGTTGTTGTTGGTTTCATACCAAGTCTTCAATGTCTTCATCAATTTCTGTTGTTCTCGTTCGTCTCACTTACTCTATCAATACTGCCCAGAGTAAATATGTAAAAAGGGATTCGAACACAGGGAGAGACTATCCGCATTGAATTAAACTATTAGGGTTATATAACTAACTAGCTAGTGAACATTAGAGTCGAATGCACACGTACACGCTTTTCTCTAAAATACTGCCATCCATTCTACTGATTCTGCTATTCCGCAATTAAAGATACTTCGTGACACAATCCTCTATCAATACTCCTACTGTAATCTTCTGTCTTCTTCCGAATTCATAACAATAATTGGTAATGTTGCACCATTTCCACAGATTACATATACCCGCTTCTTTCTCCAATTACTGGAAATAATTCCTCACCTACAACGTTGTCATACTGCATTTACGTGCAGTATATAAAAATATTAAATATCTTGTATCTATTGTTAATATATATGTGAGTGCTAGAGGTTATTTTAGAAGATATTATAAGGAGAGGATTTATTATAGCCACTTAGTTAGTGAATTAAGATGGCTATTTGTTTTGTTCCTACCTTATTTATATCCTAGAATAGACTCTTTTGTAATTAGAAGAAAAATAAAGGTTGTTTTACCTTTCTTGTTGACTTTTGAGGTAGAATGGACCTTGTGAGGGATAAGAAAGAAGAACATGGGGTGAATAAGGCCCATCCAATAGGATTTGGCTGCCCATGTGAGCGTCTCATAGTCTAATATGGAAAGAAAGGGAGATATACTCCTCTTGCTAGACCGAGAGTAAAGGGAGTTTTGAGTGGTGTACTTTGGAGAGAGATAGCTCCGTGGTGATAGAAGAACTTGTAATGAAAATTGGTGGGTGTGTTCTCCAAGTTGTGAGGATTCCAGAACCTACTTACTTGCTTGTTTTGGAGTTGTGAGCAATCAATTATGCTTGTTTTAGTAGAGTAGAGTTTGCTGCCACCCGACGAAGAGGGGCAGAAACTTCGAGCTGCTACTGCAAGACTGATTTCAATTCTTTCTAAGTGAAATTTATAGAAAGTTTGGAAAATTGTGCTAGCTTTCTATCAAGACATCTCTTGTAGCATTTGGAGTTGGAGAGCAAAAGTTGTGAGCTTGAGAGTGGGAAAGGGATTGCTGCCAC